>MIQA02007074.1:4959-22279 GCA_001887855.2 Sclerospora graminicola | reverse complement strand
GAAAATACTCCAGAGAAAAAACCATATGCGGAAGAACAGTTCATGGGACCCGCTGGAAACCTCGGTGGATACCCGGATGTGAAATTTCATGCACAAAATGTGCCAGATATGAGATTTCCGGCACAAAACGTCCCGTCACTGTTTAAACCGCCATCGGCAAAGGACTGCAAGCTGTCCATCAAAGGTTTTGATGGAACTGAAGTATACAGAGGATTGGGCACAGGGTTCAAGCAGTGGGGGATGCGTTTCATCCGGCAAGCAGCCATTGCGGAATCAGCATGCGGCTATATGTGGACTGAAGAAGTTAAAGTCGATTTATTAGGCCATTATCTAAGCGGAACAGCCGAGCGAATATCGTCAACACACATTCCTCGTATCTTTAACGAACCTGCTGAGCGGTACGTGTGGAGCTGGCCTTTGCTATGACCGGCCCGGTAAACTAATCCGTCCAGATCAACAGCTCTGTGTACCCATTTCGAGATTTAGGCAAGGATGGGATATGGTCCATCGCAATGACTTGGAAAGGATAGGGGGCCTGTATATTTCCAGGTGACCGCCCACTAATGGTCAGCCGGCCCTTCCCTGTTTCACAATCCGGAGAACTTCCCACATAAGCCTGCACACTGCGATAGAGATCCCGCCAGTGGAAATGCACCTTGATTTTATGATAGGTCCGGCCGATACCTTGATGTCCCCCTTCCAAACTCACGTGATAGTGGTGGAGGGTATCCGTTTGCAAGGTAGTCGGTACGACCAGCCAGGCGGATTTATCCCTCTCGATTTCGGGCTGGTCAACATCTCTGTAGAAAAACAATAACCCGTTCTCATCTAATTCGTAATCTGGGGCTAGCTTAAACCATTCCTTAGCTTGTTCAGCACTTAGTATCTCCACTTCCTCTTTCAAGTATGCTTTGAAATCCACTATCCACTCCTCTTCGTCTTGCGCTTGCAGAATCCGTTCTGCTCGCAACTGTTGCACTATCCCTTCGCTCATTGCTTCTGGAGATGGTGAGCCGGCAGCCAGAGAACGGCGCTTTTGCGACCGGATGACGGCGTTCACCCGGGTTACCTCCTCCATGTTGGCCGGATGGATATGTTCGGCCAGCCTTTTGATCTCTGCCAGATCTGATAACAAGCCTGGATCAGAAGCCGTGACCCCTACTTGGTCACGCATAGCCAGCGTGGCCAGGTGATCTGCACTCTTATTGCAGTCCCGTTTGACATGTAACAATTCATGTTCTGGCCACTTTCCGCAGGGTGCACATAACTCACCCGTGATTTGCCGGATCACAAGATTGGAATCAACGCATATGATAATCCGCCCCTGCCTCCGGCCAGTCAGCAGATCTAGCCAAAGCAACAGTCCTCGGTATTCTGCCTCATTCACTGTTATGCCAGGCGTAAAATCTGAAGCAGCAGCGACCACTTTCCACTCGGGCAGCTTTGATAGGATAGCACTACTCCCTTTTTTACGCTTGCTGACCCGTCAAAGCTTAGAATCATCCGTTCTTCTGTCGGTCCCGTGGTGGTGGTAGTAGGATTATCGTTGCTGTTTTTGAGGCGCTATGGCTATCAGCCCTTCCTCCACTTCTGCCCTTGGGGTGATGCGGCCGCTAACGTTCCCAGTATCTCCTCTTCTCCTTTGGTACACTTGATTACTTCTAGAGACCACTGAGACAGCAAAGCAGCCCATCTACCCAGCCGACAATCAATTCCATTTGCCGTAAGAAGCCATGACAGGGTCGACCGTCTGGTTAATACCTTAATAGGTCGAGACACCAGCATAGTATAGCACACATACAGGATCCGTAAACTTCTTTATCCACTAGCCCATAGTTAACTTCGTTAGCCTTCACGGTCCGGCTAGTGAACGTCACAGGACAATACACTACATCATGATCCTGCACAAGGGCAGCTGAGATAGCCCATTTGTTAGCATAGATGATGACCACGGGCAAATTATTAACATCAAAGTGCTTCAGAACCGGTGTGGTCGCCATCTTTGCTTTCAGCATACCGAAAGTCACCATCGCCCTGGTCATGTGGTCGTCTGGCCGGGCAGCATTATAGTTGAGAAGCCGGCTGCCTGTTTGGGCGGATGAGGGCAGCTAATCTTTGGCCGAAATAGTTGTCCAGTAAAAACGTCATGGGCTGATATTATTCGCCCGGTCAGCATATCATTGGCTGATATTGTTTCGCCCGGTCGGCATTTCTCCTTGCCGATCCTGCTATCTCAACTTGTTGTAATCCACCTCCCGTAACTCATACAAAACAGCAGCATAGACCGTGAAGTCCTCAATGAAACGACAGTAATAGTTCAAGCTACCCAAAAAGGATTGCATGGCCTTCAAAACCGCGGGAAATGCAGATTACTCAAAGACTCCAAATCCATCGGATTAGCTTCCAATCCGGCAATCGAAACCTGGTGACCCAAATAAGTCACCTTAGTTTTCCCCAGAAGCTCTTCACCACACTAATCGAAAGATTCCACTTTTCACACGTAATCATCAACTTTTCCACTTTTTCACATACTAAATCCCAAGTAGTAGCCGTCACGAGAATGTCATCAATGTATGACCGCCGTGCCTCAAAACCGAAGGTTTTGGGACGGAGACGGGTCACCTTTGGCGAACACATCACCGACCAAAGCAGGATCTTGTTCCACCTTGATCCGGTTCCACTCGAACAACCCGAAGGGCGTCACAAACGCAGCGATTTCTCGTGCACGATCGGTCATAAAGACCACCCAGAATCCACTAGCCATGTCCAACGAGCAATACCACAAAACTTTATCCAGATCCTCCAGCAAGTCGTTTATCAACGGCATCGGGTAAACCATTAGCTTAGTCAGCCGGTTCACCAGCCGGTAGTCGATACACAGCCTTATATCCACCCCATTCTTCTTAATAATGATTACAATGGGCGAAGCCCATGGCGAGGTGGACGGCTGAATTATCTTGGTGGCCAGCAAACCCTTGATAAGCTCTGACAGCTTTTCCCGATACTGGGGGGCGACTCTTCGGCATCTTTGTGCAACCGGCTTGGCGTTTCCCACATCAATGTCGCATACCGCCCCATGGGCGGCCGGAGGAAGTGCGTTTCCTGGTCCGATCAGCAGATGCTTTCGTTTCCATATGATATCCTTCAGCCTGCTGATCTCTTCCTGGTTGTTCACATCCGGGTCTCCCACTTGCAGATCGTCAATAGAAACCGCCGGGGGGCAGGGAGTTTTCTCAGGTAGCACCGCCATCTGATCCTCCATGCCTTCAACATATAGCTCGCCCCCTTCATGAATGCAGACCTGGTCAGCTTCGGCTAACTCCGGATCGGTTGATCCGCCTCCGACTATTTCCGAATCCCAGTCAGCCAGATCGGTCGATCCGCCTCCGGCTATTTCCGAATCCTGGTCAGATCCGCCTCCGTCTATTTCCGAATCTTGGTCAGCCGGATCGGTCGATCCAGCATCATCCTGCTCATCAAGCCATCCGGCATCGGAGGTGACCGCACATGTGACTCTGCCTTGTCGCCTCTCGCGATCCTACCGTTCGTCCGTCTTCGACGGAGTGGACAAACCAGTTCAGCGATTGGGGCAGGATCTCGGTTTAGCACGTTCAGCCGGATCCGGCGATGGCTGGCTCCGCGTCAATATTCTAGAAGGAGTCCGGTACTCTGGTTTAGCCACCATTGGAGTCTGGTCTTCCTCCACTACTTCCTCTTCGCTGACCAAATCGGTGGTTGTCTGAAAGGCCAGGTTTTGCCACTCGATATAGCGTCTTGAACCGATAGTGACATAATCCGGCCGGCGGGGCACCTTGTTCTCGGCCAGCCACATCCCAATGATCACGTCTTCATACAAGGCGAGGGGCCTTTCCGAGATATTGGTCACCCTTATGTAATTGAGGTGACCTTCCCCTTTGACAAACGAGGGTACCCAACACTCGCCCCTAGTCAGCCATAACTTACGCCGTCTGTCGTGTGGTCGTACCATTACTTCCACCGCTCTTCCCACTGGCACCGTTACAAACTGACCTAACTTGAGGAACTGGACGTGGGCACCATATAAGGGCCGCCGGCCAGCCAGCTGGATCTGTACCTCATCCGGCAACGTCAATGTCCCATGAGATAAATCCAGCCGTATGCCGGCTGGGACCATAAAATCCATCCCTAGAATGCTTCCTGTCCGGCTAGCTTACCCGCCCAGGCGGTAAAGTAGTACACCAAAGACCCAGCCAACGTAATCTTAACTCTTGTTCTTTCTTTGGTCATGTATGAACTTTCTCCAATGCCGATACACTCCTGCCGCTTCGTCTCATCTATTTCACACCCATCATTACGAGCAAAGGTGGTGTCAACGATGGACACTTCTGCGCCAGAGTCAAACGGCATGGTGGCCTTCTGGTTATTAATTTTACCATCCGCCTTCGCTTGCTTGAACCATTTACCCGGCGAATGATATTTCCAATAACCTCGCGACTCACCAGGTAGCAGATTCAATTCCATAATCACTTCAGACCGAGAATATTTGTCCGTTCGTATACTGCTGGTCAGCCATGCTGCCCGGGGACCGGATGACGTAATCCTCAAACGTACATGTATTGTCGGTTACGCTTTGATTTGCTTCTTGAGTATCCTCCTTACCGACATATGCATGGATACTAACACTAGACCGCTCGCTCGAACCAGATTCCAACCTGGGCGAGCGATCTAGTTTAACATCTTTTCCACCCCGGGCGGCAGCATTCCAGCATGCTTGGTCGGGACATACCACTTCTTCAACTGGTTGTAGAACTCTTCGATAGGGCACAGTCCAGCCTCGTGCACTTTCCCGCAAGTCTTGCAGGTGAACAAACAGTGTTCCGCTGAATGTCCCTTCCTTTCGTACTTCAGGCAAGTCAGCCGCTTCAAGAAGCCCCGGTCGTCATGCTTGATAGACCCACAGTGGGTGCATTTCCGTATGGGGTAATCCTGGTCAGTTCGAGCCGGAAAACTCTTCGGTTGGCTAGACCCAGCTGGCAGCCTGTATGGATGACTGGCTTCCGCCGAGAAAAGGTACCGATACTGCTCCTCCTCAGATTCGCCCCAGACCGTTGGTATTCCTCTTCCTTCTTAGTCGCATCCAACTCTCGGGCGACCAGGCGGACGGATCGGACCGTCCTGGTGGATGGCGACCGGTTAAAACGTGACTTGTACCTGCCTGCTCCAATTTCTGCCTTGGGGCCTCGCTTTGGTAGGTACGCAGTGTCACTCCAGCTCCGTGGTATTCTTCAGTCGCAGTAACGCCAGCTGGTCCGCCAGCTCCCGATCGTCCAACGTGCTGATGAAATGCTCCACATGTTCCCAGGCAGCTTCCGACCGGCTAGCATCTTCTTTAACCGGTATGTTCGCCCTAATGCCAGCGACATTTAGACGATGGAGGTACTCCAGAGGGGTCTCATCTGCCCGCTTCTTGGTGTGGAAATACTGGCGCGCTACCGACATTCCCGATCCGCAGTATTGCTCTCCAAATGCTTTAACCAATTCCCTCCAATCATCTTGGACTTCCCGGCTGAGTTACTGGATCCGGGTTTTAGCCGGACCCTTCATCAAGTCTCCGAAGATCAGGCACTTCTCATAGTCAGGCGTAAGGACTCTGAGGAATGCTGATATCGTCTTGCTCAACCATCCTCAGGCTTGGTCGTCATCCATGTCCCGTCCAGTGAAATCCTTCAACTCGGACGTGTCTGATATCCGCACGCTGGTAATCGTCCCTGAGTCCAGATCAAACGCTTGGGCTGAGGACACATTGGCTCGGCGAGCCATCCCCATATCCAGGTCATCCGGATCATAGTGGCACCGGGCCGACTTGACAGATTAAATATCCACGTCGCTGAGAGACAGCTTCCTATTTGTCGGCTGCCCGGTTCGGCGACCTGTCCGGCGGCTTGCGGGACCGGCTCAGGGTTCAATTCCTGCTTGGATTGCACTGACTCCATGTCTTCATCGATTGGCTCCTCCCATAGTACTGGGGCTGGCTCGGGCGCCCGACTCCCACGACGAGCCGGCAGGTCCGGTGACCCCGGACTGCCGCGGCTGGCACTCACCCGACGCTGTTCTTCTAAATATCGCTCCATCATCGCCGAGAACATGTTCTGAAGGTGATCCGGCACTTGAGGGCTTGCCTGAGGATCTACTCGCGGGGCGACTTGGGGGGCAGATGGGCTGCCAGGTCGACATTCCCTCTTAACCCGTCCACCCACGTCTTCGTCTTTGGCTCTGGATCTGTCGTCGCCGTCCGGGTCTGGACGCTGTGCTGACTGGCTTTCTTCCACTCGAGCGTATCCGAATCTTCATATCCTCCAAACCTCCTGGTCGTCGCCACACGTGCTGCTCCCCTTGGGCCAAGCGTCATGCGGGTAATGCCTACCGATGAGAATCCGCTTCTGAAGAGGCAGACTCGTACTGAGAAGAACCCGAGTGTAATCCGACCGGTCTGCCCGCTGACGGCAGCGAAGGCCAGTTGTTGCTTTCATCTTCTTTGACTGAGAGCAGCCCACTAACGGTACCAAGCGGTCGTGCAGTGCGCTGGATGCCTCCTTCAACCTGTCTGCCTTCAGATCGAGCAACTGTTTCGGATCGAAAGCGCCGATGTTGATGCCGGCTTGCTTGAGCTGATCGAACCGTCCTCTAATAAGGGACACGTGGCTGTCTGAGAGGGATGGGGAAGAGACGGGACCTTTAATCCGCCAAGGATTCTCGGTCGTCTTATCTTCAGGACCCCATCCGTCCGCAAGAACTGCCCCAACTCGCGAAGATGGCGGGCACGCTCCAGGTCGGTTTCCGTAACCTTCTGTGATAGGCCGTCCAGCTTTTCTTCTTCTTCCTCGAAACGTGGCCTATCTTTGCGGGTTGGATAATCCGGCTCCTGCTAATCCGGCTTTTTTAGGGGTGGGTGACCTGGATAGTGACTTGATCCTGATCCAGCCAGCCTCCCACTCCCCCAATCCGAGTCGACCATCGCATCCTTCCATCTTCAGCAGCGCATTGGGGGCGATATGCCTTCTCCCAATGCACCCGACACAACATCTTCAACAAATTTGACAGGTTTAGGCTTTCGCCCACTAAGGACTCGCGGTGATATCCAGGGTCACCAAGAGATCCGGGCACGCGCACCATTGTGGTGTAGTCGCTCTCAGACATTCCTTCTGAGATGCGCACACTTACGGGGGCCCAGATGACTGACTGTCGGAGGGGATACTCCGTCCATCCAGGTCTTGATCTGATCCGGCATCCAGTCGGCTGGATCGGTCACTTCCCTCACCTTGGTCGTGATGACTTGGATGATCCATGTTCGAAAAGATCACCTTGTGTACCCGTCAGCACTGGCGGTTGCGCTCTCTTGATGAACCCTAGCGCGAAAAGTTAAAAGTCCGTCGAATAGGGAGACGAGGGTTAGGACTAGGGGTAGCTCCTGGGCGGAAATCTTTACCGGGGAGCAGGATTGGCAATATACTTGAAGTTTGTATACTGCGATGGCTGGACCGAGAATAATCGATCGGCCAGCTAAACCAATGATAATAAAGGGATTAATCCATCGTGTACGTTATAGGGAATCCAAACTCCACAATTTTCCACAGTAGGCGAAAACATTGCCACACTTTCGAATAGGGATATACCGTGTTCAAAACACGGGCGACTTGAGGTGAGTATACGCGACGCGGCGACTCCCGGTCAGGGGACTCCCGGTGGGTTACTTTAACCTTCCCCGGGCAAATCAATAGCAGCAAGAGGGGACCTTGTTAGCCCTCTGCTGTGAACCAATGGAAGCGACTTTTGTCTAAGAAAGCGAAACGTATACTCCCTATGTCCAATACTCTCTTTTGTGTAACCTACACCAAATAGACCGGCTGGATAGTTATTAATAATAATAATAATAATAATAAAATGTAGTCTAATTAGTCTTAACTATTAGCTACTATGAACATGTCTAATCTAGAATGTAATCTAGGCTCAGGCTTATCTGGAGAGTTAACCAGTCTGGGTGGATATCTGTTATCCTGGGTGTTGCTACGGTTGTCTGGGTCCGGTGCTGGTAATTGGGTAAAGATGCACTGGGAACTGATTTTCAGTCGGATCCCTTCTTCTCGTAACGCATGAACTTTTGATTCATATTCCGCAACAGCTTCAACTTGAGCTCTAACTTGATTCCATATAAATTCCAAGTGTTCCTGCGCTTCTTTCAGGATACCTTGAAAAATGGTTTGATTCCGCAACTGCCATAGCCACGTCATCCCCATTCCACAGATTCCCTTCCAGAGTCTCTGGAAACATCGGTATACGTTTCATCATACCAGCCATACTGCCTCATCATCGCCTTCTTGATCCCACTTCCCACTGGCGGGGCACATCTTGTTACTATTGCCTTACGAAAACTTCCTAAACTCATATCTGATAAAGTTATACCACGCCAATGTTGCAATACTCGTCTCCAAAGGGCTTGAGCCCGCGGACATTCCCACAGGATATGGTATGTGTCCGATCGATTACTCCTACAACTTTTATCCAGGACACATCGCTCATCCGTTATGCTTCTGGCGTAAAAGGTGTTTAATTGCATGGTTGTCACCCGATATTGCACCCATACTTGGTAATTCGTCAGTAAGTTGTTGTGTTCCCATACTTAATCAGGATCAACATCCTGTATTTCATTCCACCACTCACTTGAAATGCCTTTTCTTTTCCACTTCGCCAATATTGGCTGTAATTGCGGTGCCACTCCATGAAAGTAAAGTTTTCGAAATGACCGCCTGAAATTTGCCCATATCCGTCGAATTGGTGTGGTTTCTTCTATTTCCCATCCGATCAGGTGAATATCTGGGTGTGGATTGAACACTACAAACTTAGCTACTGTATCTTCCTGGTCTTCAGTATTATCCATGATTTTGGATACTACTTCCCACAAGATACCGTCTGCTTTCTGCTGTAACCACACCGTTTCTGTTTCACTCTTACCCTGTCCACGCATTGTTCCTGGTCTTACAAGTGTCCACCTATGCGACTCCAAACACCTCGGGCCTCTGCCCAGAGTTATCTGTGGCCTTTCTCCAATGTAATGACCAACCTCAACTCTTGGAGACGCTGTTATGATTGAGCACAACCACCGACCTATTTTGGCACAGGTGTGGGAGTATCCATCCAACCCTTGCACCCGCCACATATAAGTATTTGTCGTTAGTCGTAATATTCTCAACTCACGTATTGATACCACCGGTATTCGGTAATACTTCTTGGCCGATAACACTGGCGCTTTCTGTTCTCGGATCCATGGATTCGATTCCCACCGATATGTTCCCCAGAATGGGATCATTGATGTGGGAAGGAGATCATGGTATTGATAAGGTTCGATATCAACTTGGATCGTGAATTCATCTTTTGGCTGTAGAGCCACACTTGTCATGCCGAGTCTCATTTCCATTAGCGCTGTTACCGGCGGTAGCACTCGGCTGGATAGTTATTATGTCTTACCTGAAATAGCCCAGTCAGCTCAACCCGGATCGCTTTTGTGTGACGTACACAAAACCCAGCCGGCTCGGCCGGATGATCTTTGGTGTACTGCACACCAAAACCAGCCGGCTCGACCGGACGTTCATTGGTGTACTGTACACCAAAACCAGCCAGCTCGACCCGGTCGCGTCACCCCGAATTGAGGTCGGCAAATATATTGGGCAACCACCACCAATTACGTTATTTCACTGCCCCTCAAATCGAAGTTACGTGGCTGAAAATTAACGCGGGACTGGTTGGGAGCACATACAATGAGACGGCTCACACACCGCGAACCCAGCAGCTAGAAGATGAAATTTACTGGAGGGTTTGCTCGTCGACAGACCCAGCCGTCGCTGAGTGGATATCGGACCACAAAAAATATTTGGTTTGCAAGCCGCATCCTGACTTGCATGGTTTTCCATGTACATTATATGACGGTTTACGTTCAATCTGGAGAATACCAGCGTCTCTGCGAAAGTACTGTAAAAGACTGTATTTTCAAGCTATGGCAAACGATCTCTTGCCTGTCATAGCAAAATGGAAACGAAAACATGGACGGGATCAGTGGTGGAGTTCTCTTCAGGACCAATCCCCGAAACAGATCTGGCAGCACAATCACATACTGTCAGACTATCAAATGCGGGTTCTGTATCGTCTGACTACTTTACAGCTTAATACTTTCTATGCTACGAATTCAGTTACTCATTTATGTATACTCGATGAGATATGTAACAGCAACAAGACCGACGTTGCGCATATCAGGTGTAGTCGGGCACAGATCTTTTGGAGACGCCTTATCTAACAATGGACGACCACGAGAATTCCGACGGATGAGATACGTAGATATCAAGATGCCATAGTGAAGCAAAAAGCGCCTGCAGACACCGACGTCTTAGACGAGGCAATGATGAACATGTGCGGAATGAAAACACATGCGTACCAAGGCCAATTTCAACGAGTTTGGTGGGGAATTTGCAGTATAGCCCATGTGTGGATGTGGCAACTGCGGAACCGGACCATCTTTGAAGGTCGGACACACTCACAATGGGATCACGTGGAGTACATCTGGTCTCATTGTAAAAATCAGTTATTTGCTGTTGCGGAATACGAGAGCAGATCTTCAAGTTATCCGGATGATGTAATTCGGTTTCTATTATGTCTTCAGTGCTTCTACAACATTCATCCAGCGCCACCGTCCAGTACAGTGTTACGACATACAGCAACCCCACCTGACTCTACGAATGGTCACCCTGAGCCGAAGCTAAAGGCCAGAGTTCACAAGTTTATAGTAGCTACTTCAAAGTAATAGTTAAGCCTAAGTAGACTACCTTTATTATTATTACTATTTTACTTAATACAAACGAGTCGTAGTACGGGTTTATTTTGGCCAATAATATTTATCCTATCTTAACCATTCTGTATATCGAGGGACTTTTTGTGTATTTATCGGCACGGATTTGTAATTCCAGGTAGGTCTCTTAATTTTTCATGCAGTCTCTGTTTTTCTGTAGATTTGGCACGGTGTCGTATTTGAAGTAACAATTACAGAGTAGGGTTCCTTAGCAATTCGTGCCTCGAAATGTCCATGTTTCCCACGAGTATTTTCGTGTTTTTGTAGCATCGATACAAAACCTATTCCCCGGCAGATCTTGTGCCAAATCACAGCCAAAACAGAGAAAATATATGACTGGTAGTGTCTCTTACAAAGCTATATTTATAACATGGCTAAGCAAGTTTCTCTCCGTTTTGTGATCCCGGCCACGATGAACCTTGCCATCACTTAGATGGTATATGGTATTACAATAACTATAGTCCCAACCCTATTGGATGTTGAGGTTTGGATGCTGTGCAGATTTTGGGCCCCTGATTGATCTTTTTAAATTACTTCGCGTAGAAAATACGCCTAGTGAAGGAGCCAACGCCGCAACAAGTTTCAAGTGCTACCGCTAAAGCACTCAATCAGCCGTCTTGATTTTTCCGTCGTATAGGAATCAGAGCAAAGTCAGCTGCAAATATGCAAATACGTAAAATGGATTTGATCTATTTACGACGGGCGTGCTAGCAATAACATGTGAATGAGACCAATGCTAGCGATTCTTGCAACTGGCTGTGCAAAAAATTCGACCACAGTTTATTTGAAAACAAAATTAATGCGATATCGATGTGTATTGTGCTACAGCATCGCACTTGCGAATGTTCTACCTGGCAAAATATCGGTCACAGCTTTCGATGTCATGCACCCAACGATTGGCGATGTCATCATTAAGTGTAACTGGCATGTGGGAATGAATCAGCATACAGTCGATCCAATTTCTCGACCTGGATCTTCGTGAATCCAAGGCTGGAAAATACTTTACGTATTTGCTGACGATTGAATTGATTACCATGCAAAGCATTGAATAGACCTTTTAAGTCTTTTCCCTTCTGGATCCTCGTGTACAAAGCAACTAAATCATGTTCCCCACTGTGATGCAATGCCCGTAGCTTGAGTTCTTCATTGGTCAGCTGCGAAACTTTCTTCCTTAAAATTTCAGAGTCGATGTTTCTTTCTTCTCGGGAGTCAGTGACTAAATCAGAGAAATCCACTCCTCGCACTACGAGTATTTTCTTTGGTGCTATCAATGACGCCGGTCAACTTGTCGGTTGTCGTGGACTCTGCATTGTTGAAGAGAAGGAAAGACAGGGCCACGGACAGGATGCCAGATAAACGCATAGTTTCGTAGGAGTCGAGGTAGCCTTAGGTGTGGGAAGTTTGGAGCAAATTGTAGAATGCCAGAGAAAATTGAGGTTACAACATGAACGGATGAGACATTTGCTTCTGATAGCTGTGATATTTTGTGCTGTCTCCCTACTTTCTCACGTTTTATCTAAGTCACGCGCTGTGGCTATGGACAGCGCTAGAAAAGAACATATTGTCTCGTCTGTGTGACACGAGACAATACCACAGGAAAGCACACAACCATAACTTTTGCCTGAGGTTTACATACCGTGTGCGAAGCACGCAGAGGCCCCAACATATCCCATAATGTATAAGGAGGCTTTGTTTGCAAGCCGTAGCGCTCTAAGGGTTTTTGGTTTAGGCTTTGGTGACTGATGATGGACTTTCCTGATATCACGAGTGGACCCATCGTATAGCCCTTGACCTACATGTAGTGCGTCTGTACTGTACCTACGTGATAGCTCTGCATTTTTCGATAGATGTTCTCTATTATTAAATTTATTTCGAGATGATACGAGTGCTGTCTTTATCTCCAAAAAGTAAGAAGCGGTTGATGTGACCGACTTCAATTGCTCCTTCTGCGTCGAATACAGTCCACTGTGGACTGTGGACTGTCCACAAACTGGATTCGTTTTACTTCATACTAAAGTAAATGATAGCTACAGTGGAGACGTATCAAGATTCATCGTGGCAATCGGGATCACAAAACGGAGAGAAACTTGCTTAGCCATGTTTGTAAGAGACACTACCAGTCATATATTTTCTCTGTTTTGGCTGTGATTTGGCACAAGATCTGCCGGGGAATAGGTTTTGTATCGATGCTACAAAAACACGAAAATACTCGTGGGAAACATGGACATTTCGAGGCACGAATTGCTAAGGAACCCTACTCTGTAATTGTTACTTCAAATACGACACCGTGCCAAATCTACAGAAAAACAGAGACTGCATGAAAAATTAAGAGACCTACCTGGAATTACAAATCCGTGCCGATAAATACACAAAAAGTCCCTCGATATACAGAATGGTTAAGATAGGATAAATATTATTGGCCAAAATAAACCCGTACTACGACTCGTTTGTATTAAGTAAAATAGTAATAATAATAAAGGTAGTCTACTTAGGCTTAACTATTACTTTGAAGTAGCTACTATAAACTTGTGAACTCTGGCCTTTAGCTTCGGCTCAGGGTGACCATTCGTAGAGTCAGGTGGGGTTGCTGTATGTCGTAACACTGTACTGGACGGTGGCGCTGGATGAATGTTGTAGAAGCACTGAAGACATAATAGAAACCGAATTACATCATCCGGATAACTTGAAGATCTGCTCTCGTATTCCGCAACAGCAAATAACTGATTTTTACAATGAGACCAGATGTACTCCACGTGATCCCATTGTGAGTGTGTCCGACCTTCAAAGATGGTCCGGTTCCGCAGTTGCCACATCCACACATGGGCTATACTGCAAATTCCCCACCAAACTCGTTGAAATTGGCCTTGGTACGCATGTGTTTTCATTCCGCACATGTTCATCATTGCCTCGTCTAAGACGTCGGTGTCTGCAGGCGCTTTTTGCTTCACTATGGCATCTTGATATCTACGTATCTCATCCGTCGGAATTCTCGTGGTCGTCCATTGTTAGATAAGGCGTCTCCAAAAGATCTGTGCCCGACTACACCTGATATGCGCAACGTCGGTCTTGTTGCTGTTACATATCTCATCGAGTATACATAAGTGAGTAACTGAATTCGTAGCATAGAAAGTATTACCGTACTTCACAAAAAACATCACTCAAAATATTCACAATTTCAGGGTTTTCTACCACCACTTAACATTAAGGTGATTTTTCATTAACAATAAAATCACAAAATCACCAAACGGTTGGTACCAAAAAAACACTCTATTTTTACTTCGAAGTATATCATGAAGAGATTTTTGCTGACCAATCCTATCAATCAGAGCTGGGAGGAAGCACACGAACGCATGCAATGTCTAACTCTCCGCTTAACAAATAACCGTTAAAGAGGACTACAATAAACTGTCTGAAAAATACTTCATGTAGCTCCCATTTTATGTACAGTATAGTTATGCGAACGACGTTTGTAACCGGACACTACACTACTTCGAGGATCACTCAATTATTTTCAACCTGCCAACAAATCGGTGTGCCGTAACGATACTGTGCCCTTGATACTGTCATCCCTTCTAAACAGTTTCTCAACGTTCTTAGATGTTGCAATGCTCTTCAAACTATCACTTTTTGTCTCAGCGCTACCCTTCAAACTGTAAATCCTTGTCATCAGTTTATCTGCCTCTCCTTTGATGAGGCTGCTCTAAAGGTGAACACTCTGTCTTCGTTGGCATTGTCACTTGTGTCCACTGTATTCCACTCCACCCGTTTCTCTTGCGCATTTTTTGAGGAACATCGGGCGAGGTGATTAGTGGCGGTAGGTCCGATGTCATCACACGTGGGCCAACGCATGCCAGGAGTGTGATTCATATGCATGTAGCAGCAAATATTGTGGGATATTGTTGTCTCAGTCGATTGCGTAAAAAAAGTGGGGAGCAATAGGGTGGCTGCATTGACAATTTCTGCTTTTCCTTTAATCACACGACGTGGCTGTTGCCTCCACGCAAAAAATACCGAAGTGGTTTGATCACAGCGCAGTGTTTTGCGCCCCCATTGTACATAACGAAAAGTTATAGCAAATTTGCTTTCAACAATGGTAGAGGGGGTCATTTTCGGCGCAGAAATGCAGTAACCACGCGCTGAAACCCAAGTGAGCAAACCACTTCAAGTTGGTCAGCGCATATTTGAGCGCCTTTGCCCATTCTTTGTGATTATTTTTCAGGAAGAGAACTGAATGCCCGCCGATAAAATGCTTCGTAAGCTTGTAGGGTAACCGATAAGACTTGTCTCGATCCCGGGCAAGCGCCATCAAGTGACCAAGGCAGGTGATACAAGCACTTAACCCTAAAGAGAAGTAAGACCCAAGGAAATTCTGCTTATCCAAACCATGTCTATCAAAAAACAGGAAGCCATCTCACAGCTTACAGGCAGTATTACAAACAGAGATTGCTCGTTCTGATAATTTTTGAAAGGCTGCCAAGCGGTACGATCTTGAAACTGGATTACGACGTGTTAAATAGCTTTAAGACACGACAAGAATTCTTTTCCAAATTACAACATAAAACGTACTCCGAGAACTCCAGACCAACAATGTTCTCTAGTGTTCGCTAGTGTTCGCAATAGCAAAGCATATTTTTTGTTCCATTCCACCGCCAATAACGCTGACTGGCCCTTGCGAAACTTATTTATAGCGAGTGCCGTGTTGCTGAGTCTACTCCATTTTCAAGAAAGAATGTAAAAAAATAGTGAAATGTGATTACCGGTAGTGGATCAGAACAAATGTTGCGCCCAATTCGTGACGAATACTCTTACAATGCTTGATAATTCCTTTGCACAGTTTTGATGATGCTCACTACGATTTTGAAAAGGTGCCCTAAAAACTTAACAAAACAATCACAATTTTGGTTCATTTTTGGCCACCTTTAATGTTAACCAAATCACTTTTTTGAAGACGGCCAGGTTTTTTTTTGTGAAGTACGGTAAGCTGTAAAGTAGTCAGATGATAAAGAACCCACAGTTGATAGTCTGACAGTATGTGATTGTGCTGCCAGATCTGTTTCGGGGATAGGTCCTGAAGAGAACTCCACCACTGATCCCTTCCATGTATTCGTTTTCATTTTGCTATGACAGGCAAGAGATCGTTTGCCATAGCTTGAAAAAACAGTATTTTACTGTACTTTCGCAGAGACGCTGGTATTCTCCAGATTGAACGTAAACCATCATATAATGTACATGGAAAACCGAGCAAGTCAGGATGCGGCTTGCAAACCACATATTTATTGTGGTCCGATATCGACTCAACGACGGCTGGGTCTGTCGACGAGCAAACCCTCCAGTAAATTTCATCTTCTAGCTGCTGGATTCGCGGTGTGTGAGCCGTCTCATTGTGTGTGCCCTCAACCAGTCCCGCGTTAATTTTCAGCCACGTAACTTCGATTTGAGGGGCAGTGAAATAACGTAATTGGTGGTGGGTGCCCAATATATTGGCCGACCTCAATTCGGGGTGCCGCTTTCTTAACATGTTCTTGCCCAATATTTTTTCAAATTATGTTCTCTAATCCTTGCGTTGATCGCTGGGCGACTAGCGCAGCTCCCACCACTTTGTGTCTCCATACCGTCCACTCGTAATTATTTTCTACTACAAAAATTTCAAAGTAATCCTGTAATCGTTCTAATTCCACTGGTTTCAGGATCGGAAATCGTTTAGCCACATCAGACAGCCGCGAGAGTGGTCCTTTCACTTTCACATATATTGCTGCAAATAAATCCTGGATAAGTTCCAGCCGGGCTTGTACCCATTGCCGCGTCGTCGTAGCAAGTCTAAACGCGGTTTTGAGCGCAGCGGCAAGTGACTCGGGGTCCGGGGCGACATCTGCACCCACCCCGGTGCCTTCAGCGTTCATCGACTCCCCGTCCTTTGAATTGGAAGTGGTGGTGATTTGTTGGGTACCCAGTTGTACCTCCGGTGATATACCGGTACTTGGTATAGTTAAGGTACTTTGTTCCGCTGATTTAATTTCGATACTGGGTTCCGGTACTTGGTGCCAAATTTATTACCGGTTTGCGAACCGGTATTTAATAAACCAATGGCCGATGATATCGGATGATCCTCATCGGACTGACTCCCCCCAACCTTATCTTGAGATGATAAGGTCTCTCCCACAAAGCCATCCCTGCTTTGTATGTTCATCCCGTCAGGTTGAACTTCTCGGTGCTCGATCCCGGGTCCGGGGTCATCAGCTTGCTTGGATATGGTATCCGTCGTTTCAGTCATGGTAGCCCTAAACCCTATGCTAGATAGGGGATATACCGCAAATTTAGAACTTCTATCGTCTTAAGTTTTGTCCTCGCTAGATCCCGGCCGAATGTGATGAATTCAACCTTTCTAACCGGGGATTTGATTCGTCTTATTATTATTATTAGAGATCGGTTATTCAGCCCCCACCTTTT
>MIQA02007073.1:0-16013 GCA_001887855.2 Sclerospora graminicola | reverse complement strand
TGGACTGCTATTACACGGTTCGTCCACCCAAATTCATAGCATGGGTGAATTTGGTCTACGAGATCTGGCACAATCAATATCGCTACTCCTCCTTGCTTGGAAGGGTGCACACTCCAATAAGACAACCTTTGTGATTGATGAGTCTGTCCCCATAACATAGCCCATTGTTTCGCTACTTCGTTACGTTCCGTGGTGGTTACTATGTGCGTTTCTTGGAGAAATATAATCTGTGCTTGATACTCCGATCCACCTCTCTTCCAGGAATATAGTCAATTTGAGATATCTTTTTTCGTAAAACCTCTGACATTTTGGGATAGTATTATTAATGTCAAATTCATTGGTTCATCCCTACTTACGTGTTTTGACGTTGTATACTCCATGTCTTTCAGAAGATGATGTTTCGTAAAAATGTCACTGTTATTCATGGCAAAATATTCATGGGTAGAGGAATGATTGATTGCGGAGCCCTTAGTAACAACTGGGGTCCTGCAGACCGTATTTCTTTGTGGCTATATTTTCCTTGACTGTTGCCTGGATTGCTTCTTCTGAGTTCATGTACTCATACAAGTCTTTCCATGCTGTCTGTTCTCTTTTTTCCAACGCCGTGAACTTTGCTGCGTAATCAGGGTTTTCAGACATTACTTTTATATACCGCTGAAGTAGGCATAAAATGGTATCAGTGGGATTGTAATTATTTCCGAGCATCGCCGCTAACTGCTCCGCAAATATATGCCCGCTTAACAACATAGTCGCCAGAAGGAGTACTTGTCTCGGTGCTAGCAGTTTTAAGATTGTATTACCACCGTACTGGATTTTCCGTAACCGCACCCATTCTTGGGAGCTGTTAATTATCGCCATTTTTTGACTTTGAGACTTCATAACTTTATAGCGGTCTTCCCATTCCGTAAACCATTGCCCTGGTATATCCAGAAGACCTTCCCTTTTGCCCGCCTCTACCACCTCCAGCCAGCATTGCTCTCTCCATTTTTTAATTAATTCAACCAATACACTCGAGTGAACACTAGCTAAGATATAGTGAGTCCCAGGAACATCTTTCAATAAGTGTAATAACCGATTGCCTTCTCTTTGGGCCGCCTTAACCCACAATGTTTTTGTGGAGCTGATTAACGGAAATGGCACGCCCGTTTGTTCTTCCCATTGAAGGATTAAATTATGCCATGTGATGTTGAAGTTTTCTAGCGAGAGTGGGTTCGATAAAGTCTCCTTCTCACATTTCATGAATTCATCCATAAGTTCACGCTCTACTGGTACTATCTCCATTGATTCAGTGTTTTCATCATTATGGTCTCGCCGACACAGCCGTTTTGAATGGGGGCTATTACTTCCTCCCGGTTCCGATGTGTCCTGTGAATTTTCTCCTGTATCGGATGGTTTATAGTCCGAATCTGATGTTGATCCATCAGATATTAGTAATATTCCTTGTTCCGGTTGAGTATCCGCCCATACTTTGTGATACCATTGTTCCAGAATTGGTTTCGAAATCTGATATTTTTGAAGGAAATACGTTGCCGTTGCTGGGTCCTCCAAGTTAGCCTCGAGTAAGCTTTCTTGTTCCGAAAGTGACAATTTACTAACAGTATCTTGATAGGAAATGGAGCAATTCGCGCATCCTCGAATCCTTAGTTCTGATAATGTCAGCAATTTCACATTTTAAGGCATGGTGAATGGTCGGCCCATTTAGCCGGTGGAGAATGTCCTCAATGTTACCATCCCACTCATCTGGGTCCCACGGTGAACAACTACCATAGTTAGTTACCATGCCTTCATCACTTTCCACTATCTCCTGCGATATCTCGCGACTACCCGACTCCGGTGCTCCTTCTTGTCCGGAGTGCACCTTATCATCATCGTAATTTTCTTCATCACTACTGTTATTCATGTCAACATCTTCCGATGGCCACTGTCTTTCACCACTTAATATGGTGGCGTAATGTTGACCACTGTATTCGAGTATGACCGGTCGTTTGCCCTGATAATCTTGTTCCGTTACTTCTTTCAGAAATGTTTTCATCCGTTCATAGAAAACACTAATCGTGATTGGGTATTCTCCACTTATTTGATACGTGTTCCCCCGTTTTGTCCGCGTTTCTGGCGTAAACAAATTGAAACCTGGAACGCTTGCACTTGGCGGGTGGCTGAGCACGTAGATATCTCGTTGTAACATCGTACTTATCGACATCAGCGTGTCGTTGCTCCCCCAAGATTGACGAGGGATATTGTCGTTGATTTTTGAACTGCTTTCTGCAAATTCCAATAAATACTGTTGAAATTGTTTCCGCGATTCTGTGGCTAACAAATCCGATTTGGTTCGACCTAGTTCCTTGAGGGTCGATTTCCTTGCCTCATGTGAGAATTTGTCCTCGAAGTCCATCAATGCTCTTGCCAGACAGCCTCCCTTTAAGGCTTTAGTCAGTTTTTCCAATGCTCCATCATTCTCGATTATTTTTTCCGATCCCGTTAAGGATTGACAAACTGCATAAAGTTGACAATTACCCGTAGGAGGGGTCATGACTTTCCGCATGCCCAAGGCTTCAAATAACTTTGATACCGACTGTAAATCTTGCGGAAAATCCTCCTCCCAATCCAATGGTTCCAGTCGTGATATAGGCCCGTCAACTTTTTCGTATTCATCAATCACTTCCGTTATCACGTTCTTCGCCCTTCCTTCCAACATTAGAAATGCACACGCCTTTTTCTGAAGAATCACTTCATATTCTTCTTTAGCCTTCCTTTTTTCCAACTTGGATTTGCGCTTTTTCGATTTCGGTGGGTTGCTATCTTGTCTATCTTTGCCTTGCTCAATCAATGACTTGTTGCTTATTGGGTGAACTTTCTTTTCACGTGATTGTTGTATGTCACGTTGTAGACTTGAGGCTACCTGAGGGATTGGCGCCTTTTCCTCCTCATCATCTGCTGATTGTGGCCGGCTTTGAGGTCTGTGTTTCTTCTTGGTTACCGTTATCCAGTCTGGTAACTGTTTCCGTTGATGCATCTCTTGTTGATGGACTGCAGGCTGCTTGTCTCCTTTCGAAATTTCACATGGTTCCGTGGTTTTACACGGAGTGACGCAAGTCACTGTTGGTTCACCTGAATTGTCATCGTTTGTCGTTTCTGATTTCTCTTCCTGAGATACCTTTCCTTGTTCGGCCAACTGTCGCTCCCTGACAGCATCTACTTGCGCTCTTAATTCTTCCATACTCCTGAAAGTTTGTGTGGGCGCCTCATAAGATTTCAACTCCTCTAACTTTACGTGAATACAGTTCTTCTTCAGTAGGTCGGAAAGAGCAGTCCCGCATTTCCGCATTGGATGTCCTAGCTCGTCACACCGCAAACATTGTTTCTTACCCCGCATACTTGGGTGTTCGATTATTATCATCGTATGTCCCCAATAGATACGCTTGATATCCAACAATGCCGTCGGGCATGCATCCGACTCCACAATTAATTCCCATGAATGTTGAAGTAATCAGAGAAGGGTCCACTTTTGTCCAAATCGTCCAGTTGAAATTCCATTCCGAGAACTTTTTTTAGAAAATTGGAGAGCTTCAATAGATCAACTGATCGCGTCACATTCTTTAGCACACATGAATAGAATCCTTTGTGCTCGAAACTTTCTCCATTACCGTCCCTTTGCCTTTCCCACGCCGAACCACTCTTTTCTGGCGCTTGATGGTGTAAATTCTTAAGAACATGGTCGTAACGATGGAACGGAACAGTTATTCCAGCAAATTTCCGGGCCATGTCCCGCGTGAAAAAGTGAAATTATAAAGCATGCTTGCTTCTGTCGTAACTTATACTTTTGAGCTGCGCTATCATTCGCCACAGCTCCGGGCCTCCTGTCCCTCTCGTCGTCGCTGCTGTTGCGATGCTTTCTTGAATGCTTTTTGTGCTCAGGAAAGCTTCCTTAATGATGTTCTCACCTCTCAAATCGAGAACTAAACACCCTTCCACCCGTGCCCTGATAGTATGTACCAGCATTACTTGTTCCTCTGTTTTCGTTATACGCTTTAAAAACTGAGGTAATTTCTTTGCAATGATTGTTTCTTCAACAAGTCCTTGGACAATTCTCCATTCCTCTACACTGCCTTCCCGTACTTGCATTGGCGCATATTTTCCATATTCTTTCTCGCATACAGCTCTCAGCTGAGTGATCTCATCCGGGGTGTAAAGCGATGTCTTAAACAGAAAGGTTTTGCTCGCATGTTTCGCGTCCTGCTCCATAGTGGTTGTTTTCCCTGTCACCTTATTCGCCCATCCTTGAAGGGTTGGTGGTAGCCTGTGTTCTTTAAGTACTTTTACCTGTCCTATAGCCTCCCATAGTATGCTTTCGAAAGATTGCGTCGTTTTCTGCGCGATCACCGCCGAACTTATCACACGTTGACGCCATAGCTCCCAATCTTTCTGTTCGTCAATTACCATTATTTCGAAAAGGTACAGTACTCTTTCCACTTCCGCTGATTTTAGTTGCGGGAACCGTTTTGCTACGTCCGATAAACGTGAAGTCGGTCCTCGGACCTTCACATAAATTGACGTAAATAACTCCTGTGTCAAATCCAGCCAAGCTTTTACTCTCGGTGTCCTCGTTCTCACTTGGCATAGTGCCGTCTTCAGGGCTAATGCCAGTTGACTTGGCTCTCGTGAGTCGAGTGAGCTAATGATGCTCAGCCGCTCTTCACTGGATTTATTTTCCTTTTTACCCTGATTCTGAGGTACAGTCGTCGTTTTGATACTATTATCCTCCTTTAAGTTCTCCTGAGATACTGGTTTATTTTCTGATATGTCAGTGTTTTTGTTGGATTCGATAGTATTTACCGAATCCAGTACCGGTTCGTCTGGTACTACTCTTTGTTCCACATCATCTTCCTTCCCTGGACTCGTTCTCTCTGCCTCGATCGAGTCCGGGGTTTCTGGAACAAACTCATCTCCACCCCCTGTTTCTCCATTCGTGGGAGTTTGGTCTTCCGTCTCCCCTGGGTTGTCCGGGTCACTCGTAGGACCCGGGTCAAGTAGAGAAGGTCGGGTTTCGTCATTGTCACGCATTTTAGCCCTAAACCTTAATTGGGACACAATTAAGGGCAATATCGCAAATTTAGACCGTAATAAGTAAATACAAACACAAATGATTGGAGACGTAAAAGTGAATTACAATCACCGAACCGCGATTCGACAACAGCGCACTACCAGTAGTAATGAGCTCGAACAAGAGAAATTTGCTAATTGCAGAAATGGCAGCGCCCGATATAAAACCGCTCATACGCTCCAACTCAATGACCTTATCGAACGGTAAGAGATACGTGACGGTGTCGACGTCAGCGCGATCGGTGACGGTTTGCAGATCGTAGTGCGATTGCTTGAATGCGCGTATCATGGGCGATTGCGCAGACGCAGGAATCTCCTGTGTAAACCAATCGGCACTGGGGCGTTCACGCGCATCACATTGTGGATCTCGGCTTCATCTTGAGGGAGTACATGCAAAACGAGTATGGCTTGATGTAGTAATTCGTGCTTTGTTGTTTGTTTCCATTATTGTATTGGTCGGGGTTTGTGTGGCTGACAACTCTATCAAAAGTACAAAACTAATACAGTCGCACCACTAAGAAAAATACGCATCATTCCCAATCACAATATAATAAAAAGAAGAAAACAGAATAGGAGATACACATACCTTTGATATTGGCTGTACGGAGGGCGGAGCGGGATGGCGCGGTTGACTGTCTGCAACTTCTTCATAGATCCTTTTACAAGTACTTTGAATTATTTAGGTACGGTAATAGTATTAATAAATGTCATCGCACCGTGAGCCTTATCCTAGGTACGAGCTTGTCAGAATGTCGTGGCTTTATTCATTGAGGTACATCGTACCTGTCTTACGGTACAGGGGGGTCCGAAAATCCTGTAGGGCGGTCCGAATAACATCTCCCGCTACACAAGAATTTTGGCAACCACCGGCAAGTGTGCAGTATTGGTACCGGTAGTACCACCTGTATACAACGATACTGATACTGTACTGCGATATCGCCCAAAACATCAAAATTCCGACCACATTTAATTTAATTATTGGCACTACGAGCCAATCAGCGGGAAAAACACCAATGAACCCGCACTTTAATGACCAATTAAAAAGCAGCAGAATGACATAGCCGGTCGTTCCGACCGATTCCGACATAACTGGTCGGAATGACGCGGAAGATATGAATATGTGCGTACTGAAATTAAGTCCGGTAATATTTACTTGCATATTTGAATCGATTATGTAACAGGCTAGCTGTTACAGGCACACACTGTTTAATTGCAAGTGAGGAAGTGTGCAATTGGTCAGAACCAAATGTAATTTGGCTCCTTATAGTTTAATTAAGATAAACTTTGAATGGACTATTTAATTAATCAAATAATCCCTTAGTTTTATATATAAATATATAACTAAGCCACGTGTCTAGAAGAAGGTAAGTTTAATTGAGATTCTCCTGAATTTGTTGGACCTTGTAGAGAAATTATATGATTTATGTTGGATCAAGTCCAACAATTTCGAAACTGGATACAATATATCCGGAACAGGATAGGAACACAAGAGAATAGTCAACGAATTTGTTGGACGATATCCAATACAAGTATACAGTGGAAAGCTTAATAAAGGACCCTTGATTTTGAATTGAGTAAGTTATACAGAATCAATAGAAAAAAATATACTTTGAAGTAGTCTACTGTGAAGTGCACTCTTCATCTTGAATACAGCGTTGTAAGATTTGGCCGATTCTCCAAGTGGAGGACTCGAAGTGGGACTTAAGTCCACCAGGCTGAATATCATTATTGATTAGTTCCCGTCAATTGGTGTCTTATCGGTCGTATAACCTAAAACAATTATGCGAAAAAATGTATCTTTAAGGTGTTGGAGGAAAAACATTACGGCTGCTCGAAAAAACTTTAACAAAGACGGCGGCATTACAAGCCGTAAGCGAAATCAAATTAAGCGTACAATTGAAGAGACAATTAAATATCCTTGGTTCATTATTTAGATGTCTTCGCTTGTCTTGCTCTTCACGTTGAACAGCGGATGAATCCAGATGATATAGTATTAAACAAGGCTCACAAAACAGCGACGTCTCTTATCACTTTATGGGAATCAAGCTAGTATATGCGCTAAAATGACCGCTTGTTTATATGCTTTAAAATTAATATCTAGACAATCGAAAACAACTGAAAAATGTATGGTTTTTCCAAAAGAAGCGTCGACTTGAGAATTTTGAAAGGTTGACTTGAACATACCATACAATCTTGGGTGATGGAAGAACAGACGAAACAAAACATTTTGGCCCAGTTCTCGGTCTAATTGGTGGACTTCATGTATTAAGTGGCCTAATTTGTTTGGGCATTCAATCCGGAAAATGACGTTCACTATTAGTTGCTCTATCATGTTAACACTCTGAGAATCGACTCAAACGTGAGTCTTTTCTACTTTTTCGCAACAGATTCACAACAGTAGACCACTGCAGCTGCTCTCTCCGGAGTGTGTAGTTTTTGGCTGTCCGATCGCAGATTTTAAGACGTCCGATAGCATTAATAAGACGCTTTCGGGCTTGATCGAGTGTATGTATGCTGTTCATGGTTCCATCTTCTCGAACTGCTTCCTCTATTGCCTTCATCACATACCGGAAGTCAGACAATGATGTCGAACTGACCCAAATAACCACAACTCCCATGCTTGAGCGACTGCGACTTTCGGAAAAGAAAAATTGGCTGGCAATTGATGGTTCCACCATTGTGTCGAAAGTTTTCCCACTGCGTTTTGCTGCCCACTTTGATCGATTAGCGCTGTAGGCAGAATGCTATTGCTAACTCTTGATTGGTGAGCTGTATCAACTGTACTAGCGCTAGAATTTACATGCTGGCGTAGCATTTCGACCACATCATTCAGCCCACTACGGCCAATTGCATTAGCAGCAGCATGGTTAATAGATTCATTGGAAATAAAGCTTCGGGTGCCGTTCAAAGAGCTCGCTACTGAGCGAAACCTGCGTGATACAGCAGGAACAATTTTCTCGATAGAGTTGACGACATTTTCAAATCGATCAGTCATGGCATCCATATATACCAAAACGCCAATATGAGGTAGTACACCTGTGGGTCTTAGTGAATCGCCTCTCAGTGCACATCGGCAAGCTACTCTATCCCTTAATGTCATTGAAATGTTGACTTCTCGAAACAGGGGTGAACTGAAGAGCAAATGGTTTTTGGAAGTGAAGACTCAAGGTAATCGTAATGATAACATAACGATGCAAGCATGTAACAACACATCGATTTCATATGTGCAGGAGCAAATGGAAAACAAAGTGAGCACCCTTGGTCCTCATCAGCACCGGTATCTGAAAAAAACGGCGGTAATATTGCAAATTGTGATGTTTCGAACGGCAATCCGGCAACAAATCGCCCGACAACTCGGTCATCCGCGGCCTCATAACGGACATACGTATCCTGTACGCCAGGAAGGCTCCACCCAGCTCTCAAACAGATCGATGATGCTGACGGACCAGCTGTAGAACAGCTAGATACAAATGTTGCGGACCCCTTTCGTGCCGAATGATATCCAAAGTCTGTCGGTGTGAACCCATTGCTCTCTATTATCTCTTTGGTAGGCGACAATCTCATCGCGCGTTTGGGAACCTTTGAGTACCGATCCTATTGATTTCCACCCGGGAACATACGACAGCTTGAATCAAATCCAAATATCGAAAAATGCACAGCTAGAGAAAGCACAGGGCAGATTTCGGGAGCCAGTGGATTTGCGTAGATGTGACGGGGGTCACGCTGACGCTCTCCTTCTTGGTCATTCTTCATATGTCCAAATCGAACTGATATTGCATCTTGGTACCATTTCAGATGCGAGCCGAATCGAGACAGCATTTACCGGCTCGACACATTAAATTGGACATAACGAGAAACGCATGTGCAAATACATACTCCTTCTCGCATTGCACGCTCATTGTTTTGCAGAAGCTTCTGATACAACGAGAAATCAAATGGCTCCTTACCTTCGGTAATTTTGGTGCCACTGACCTGGGTTCGATGTGCAACAGTACGTTTTAGGCCTTTGAAAATGATAGTGAGCTCCGACGAAAACTCGATTTGCATCGACACGTCATATCGCCTAAATTGGTGAAATAAACTGGAGCGTAGTGAACCGTAGAGATATTTGCTGGTCTTCTCGCCGTTAGACTTGCTCAACAACATTAAAAAGCGCTCAAAATCATGGAGACTGAGCAGATCCAAATCGAGGCGGCGGTACTGTGGGTCTGGCTCACGAAGTTGCGTACGATTGCTTTGCTTGACACGTTTTGTTGTTGATGCGTTTGATAAAGCATTTAGTTGACTGACAAAGATTCCGTAAGTAGACTAAGCTGGTGTTCGTACAACCAAACACGAGCGTGTAATGCCAACATGTGTAACATCTTGGAGTTTTCGACAATCGTGTTTTCTCGCACATAGACAATTCATGAATCGAGATAACAAGCACGTCAGACACTCATGACAACGTCTTGCACGCTCATGCTGTACTTTGAACACTTCATGGCAGTGCCTTGTGTGCTCGCATCGATCTTGCCTGGTTCATGTGGACAATTCTCCTCAAGCATATTGGTGCTTACGATCAGTCGTGTCAGCGCCAGCCTCCAGTGCGCATGAGGTCTGAACTCTTGAGCCTACGACTGCACGCTTCACTGTCATTCTGCGAGCTCGTGCTGCTGAGTGCTCGCATATCAACTTCTTGAGCGCTCGTGGCGGTATGCGATACAAGTTTCGAGTTCATTTCGACGGTTTCAACGTTGAAGCTAAATTAACAATGGTAGTACAGTAATATTCGACTCAAATCGATCCAATCGCCGTCCACACAGTTTCTTACTAATATGAATATTATTATGAGTGATTTAGAGTCAATAACTATAATAAAAAACTAAACAATCGTGCAACATGTAATGTAAAACTGATTTAATAATATCCTTTTTATTAGATCTCTTGTTAGATTCGATAATTATATCAGAATCTGTTCTCAGGGTGGATTATAAAAACTTATAATCCAATATTCGCATTTCAGACAGTAAGTCTGAAATTGAACTGTGATATTAAATATCACTTATGTAATGGCACACCATTACATCACCCCCCACGCAAGGTGGTTGGCCAATAATACAACTTAATATTGACCAATCGAATAGTGGCTCTTGTTGGTCATAACGATATTCTGTTATAACCCACTAATAAAAATCAAATGGTCGAGAAACGCAGCGGCGCTCTTAAGGGCGCTACCGATAGTGCTAACGCAGCCTCCACCCATGCATCACGTGCAGAGGTGCCAACATCGCATGCCAACGCTACTAATGTAGCGTCGAAGAATAAACCGAGAGACCCGTTGTCTCTCGTAGTAGACGCTGCAGAGGGAGTGTCTAAAAGAGGACGAGAAGATGACGCTAGTGCGCCATCTTTTGCGCTTTCACCTGCCGACGAGCGGGTGGCGAAGAAGTGTTCATCTGTCTTCGGAGAGTCATCTGACTCCGAAGAAGAGGGTGAGGGCGTTACCGTTTTCCGCAAAGAATCTAGCGAGCGTAAGTTCGCTAGAATTTCTTCGCCTATAAGTGATGGCGAGGTAATTTCTGACGCTGTCGGTTACGACAGCGACAATTCCATTATACGGTGACATGAGGAGCGTAGAGATCCTCCCGGTCCTCGTCACTCGCCTGGTCGTGACGACGACTTTGGGATGGCAGGGGGTGCTCCACCTGCCAAGAAACAACGTGCAGAAGCGGCTTACGCTGCTTCTGATTCGTCATGTCGTACGGAGCAACATGTTCCGTACAAGTGGGATTTTGGACCCCAGCATGGGCGTTAGTGCCCCAAAGTGGCGGGCACACCAAGCGCGATTGTCAATACCCGTTGTTTGACATCATCGCGTTTGATGATTGCGAAGACCTTAGCAATCGCAACTTTGATCGAAGTATCGACGATATACGTCGGTACTTTATCGACCTTTTCTTCCAGGCTCGTTATTACACGAACCGGAAAGGGTCGCGTAAGAACAGGGACAATAAGGACGCCCTGACTCAAAGTTCGAATGCCTTTGTTGAGAACTACAATAAACGTCCCGACGATTACGTGAGCAAAGTTCACGTAAACCGCGAGCGCTTCTTAAAGCACTCACGCTAAGAAAAATGGAGTTTATCCATTTTACCTGCATCAATGAGGGAATTTCCTGCGGAGTTCCCCTTCTCACTTGGCTTGCCCTTGTTGTCCCAAGGGAGCTCCTCGTCTTACTGAAAAGGGATTACGATGGTACCGAGGTTACTCGGTACCCGCTAGTGTTAAGGGCCTAATTGATGCCCTTAATGTATCGGCACCTAGTGCTGATACTTTGCAACCATCAACACCTAGTGTTGATGCTTCTTACGAGTTTGAGGAGGATTATCCTTCTCAGACTCCTTCAGGAGGTCAGGTGCATCCGCCCTCAGCACCTCAATCGGTTCCCAAGATTCAAACGCTTGGGAATACCCCAACCAGCGTACCAAGTACTCAGAACGTTGTCCCTTCTTATAGGAAACCGAGAGCTTCGCTATCAAGCGCTCTAGAATATAACGCTTATTCCCTTGATTATCAATCAGGGGCGGCGGGGGTTGGTAATTCCCTCGCCGTCGTTGTTGCGGAGCATGGTTCACAGCTCCGCAAGCTTGAGAGGCACTGCTCTGAGCTGAGCGGCGGTATGGCTCACTCTGTGAGGGCATATCGTTCTTTTCGTGAAGAGAGTCACGCCATTTTGGGCGCTCACGTTGCCCTACAGCAAAAGAATGATCTTCTGCTGGTCGAACTTGCGACAAAAGTCGGACATAGAGAATCTCCGGGCTTCCTACAATCGGTTGGAAACCAATTACAAGTCTCTCTTGGGAGGCTTAAAGAAGCACGGCATTCGCCGCCTCGTCCGAAGACGTAGACGAATTGTACGGCTTGAGCCTCCCAACGTAAAACGTTGGGTGTAGGCGCATGGCCGCGGGAATGTCGAGTGTATAGGCATTCCCCTTAACGCTTTGGACCTTAAAGGGTCCAACGAATTTAGGGAGCAACTTCCGTGTAGGGAAGTTGCTGATTGCATGAGTAGGTAATTAGTTGTAGATAACAAAACTAATTCACCTTTTTGAAAGGAATTTGTATTCTTCCTTCCATTCTTATCTGCATTCTGCTTCCGCTTATCAAAAGCAGAAGCAAGTGCATCTTTTACATAGCGTATTACATCTTGGCGCAGTAATATGAATTCATCTACTGTTTTTTTAGCAGTAGACGGGCTGTCTTCATTGTCGGCAGCCATTGCTGCAGACACACATTCTGCGTAAGCAGCTTCAGTATCTGAAGCTGCTTGAGTTTCTACTGTGCTAACAGTAGAAGACTCGTCAAAACTTGAGTGGGTACCTCCTCCACTTATATTTGGCGTACGGCCAAGTAAAGCTGGGGTTCGTGGATGCCTTAAGGCATTCACGTAGAACGGTGTATGCTTCGGGGAAGCATGCACCGAGTTTTTTATCGCCAACTCGGTGAGTGGCAGATAGTCACTCCACTGCTCGAAGGCATGCGCGTATGAACGCATCATGTATCCGAGAACGCGGTTAACGCGTTCAGTTTGCCCATCCGTTTCCGGATGGTCCACAGTTGACATCTTCAACTGCGTGCCTAACAAAGAGAACGTTTCTTGCCAGAAACGTCCTGTAAATCTCGGACCTCGATCCGAGACTACGTTTTCCGGCATTCCGTGTAAACGAATATCCGCGCTGTTTGCGCAGCGGAGCCATTCGCTGACACTGCAGCAAGATGAACTATCTTGCTGAAGCCGTCCACAAATACCACTATTCCAGTCTTCCAACTGTGATCAGGCGGAAGACCAAATACAAAGTCCATGGAAATGGACTTCCAACACTCTGTCGGAACCGGCAGAGATTGGAGGGAGTCTGCGCAGAATGCGAAGGCTTGACGCGCTGGAAAATCTCGCAAGCGCGTACGTACTTGCGTACCCATTTATACTGGATACGCAATTAGAAATCGGGTGCGAGAGAAGCATACGTCTTCTCTCAATCTTGATGCCCCGAAATCGGTGCATCATTATACTCAAACAGTATCTGATGTTTGAGATCATTGTCGTTTGGAACGACGATGCGACTACCATTTTCTTGGTCTGTGCAATAAAGAAACAGACCATCGTTCAATCGATAACGATGTACGCAAGTGCGAAGGAACTCTGGAAGTTCCTCGCGCTTCCGATCAGATTGATTAGTTAAGCAATCAATCAGCAGACGAGTTTCCTCGTCTGTTTTGTACGCTTGTCGTACCTGTCATACGAGGGACGACGACAGAGCAGTGCAACGTATTTCGTTTGTACTGATTGCCTCCGTTACAGACGTTTTCGTCTCGTAATCGGGGCATCGTGATAGCGCATCCGCTATCACGTTCAGCTTTGCGGGTTTGTACTCAACCGTAAGTTGTACTCGGCAAAGAATGGACGACAAAGTGCCATTCTTTGGGAAATGTGTGGTGAATTCACGGCCGTGCTTAATGACGCATGGTCCGTGTAAACCACAAACGGTATGCCTCGTAAGAGATAGATCCGAAACTTTGCCAGTGCATACTTCATGGCAAGAAGTTCCTTGTCATGCACTGGATAGTTGCGCTTGGCTGGGCGCAACTGACGCGATTGATAAAAGATTACGTGATCACGATCATCGTGATCGCGCTGCATCAAGGCACAGCAGATTGCGAAATAGCTCGCGTCGCAAACGACGTCAAACGGTCGCTCGTTATCGGCTATGGCCAAGTCTGGCGCTTCTGTCAAGCTTCGCTTGACTGCATCAAAGACGTCTTGGCACTGGGTATCCCAGTGTCATTCGAGATCTTTCTTCAGTAATTGAGAAAGAGGTCGAATAAGACCGGCATAATTGCACGAATACTTGTGATAGTATGAGGCGAACCCAACGAACTTTCGAAAATCACCCTGATCTTTTCTGGATCATGGCGCATCCCGTTCTTGCCCACAAAGTAGCCAAGAACGGGTATTTCAGGTGCACCCAAGGTGTACTACGTTAAATTCGCATACAGCTTATGCTTACGCATAAGCTCTAACACCTGGCGTAGATGTTCTTTGTGAACATCTACAACAGTTTTACCGTGTTCATCCTTGCTGTGGATGAACACGACGTCAAAATAGCTCGGTGCGAATATTCGCACCGGGCGCAATAGATGCGTGACGCATCGTGGCAGGGGCATTTCGAAGCCCCTGCGGCATTACAAGCCACTCCTAAAGCATACCGCTTGGAGGGCTGCCATGAGAGGGATATCCTTCTCACACATAAGGATTTGGTAAAAACCATCTCTTAAATTGAGAGCACTGAAAACGGTGCTCCAGCTCATGCCATCTAAGATGACGCGGTATCGGCGTCTGCGCCGGTACCGTGGCTGCGTTCAGCTTGTTAAAAGCATGAACAATTCTCCCACCCACCAGTGGATTCTTAACGCAAAAGGTGACTGGAGTGCGGTGAGGTAGACTCCTGCACATGTCCGCCTTACGATGAGTTTCAAAGAGAAACTCGTCGATCACTTTAACTTGGCCACGCGGCAATGGCCATTGCCGCGTGACACAGTACTTCGTGCCTAGTTCCCTTTTCTTTAGGGAGCTCACAAGGTACTTCTTCTGGGAATACGTTGGCGTATTCCCAAAGTACCTTATAGTATGAGGAAGTCGCCTTAAGCGACTCCCAGCTCTGCGCCTTAAAGCGCTGAACTTTGGTTTGTTTATTGGGAACGGTCTCGTTCCCAATGTCCTTTACTTGCAAGGTGGATATTCGTTCACGAATATCATCAACATCATCTGTGTCGACGATGACACAGATCTGATCGATCTGATCATCGCGAACTTTCTTCACGAACTTCTTCCAGTTCAGGGCTGGAAGGGCCGTTACCTCCAAACTTATGTTCGGAGGGTTGTCGAGTGTTAGATATTGGGTAGCTAATCCAGTCTCTTTCAAGACGTTTATCGTCTCGACGAACACAACCGCATTTTGGTGATGTGACTTGGAAATTAAAGGGCTAGCCGGAGATTGGCCGTCCGGATCAGGCGGGCCGGATGACCCCAGATGGTGGATGACCGAACGGGCGGATTGTTTGGAAGATGTATGTGCGAAGGGTCCCGAAGAAGGCTGAGCTTTGTGGAGGACGGATGAGGCGCCAGCGGTGGACGCGGAGCTGCTAAGAAGGTGCTAACGTCAGCGGTAAGTGAGCTTAGACGAAGGAGTATCCGGCCGATCCGGCTGGGTTTGGTGTACCGGCTGGGTTTGGTGTACAGTACACAAAAGAGCATCCGGATAAAGCTAATGGACCACTTCAGGTAAGACAAATAACTATCCAGCCGTTTCTTGGGGGTAGGTTACACATTCCTGGGGGTAGGTTACTTATTATTGGGGGTAGGTTACACAAAAGGGAGTATTGGACATAGGGATAAAAATCAGTATACGTTTCGATTTCTTAGACACAAGTCGCTTTCATTGGTTCACAGCAGAGGGCTAACAAGGTCCCCTCTGCTGCTATTGGTTTGCTTGGGGAAGGTTAAAGTAACCCACCGGAAGTCCCCCGACCGGGAGTCGCTGCGTCGTGTATACTCACCTCAAGTCGCCCGTGTTTTGAACACGGTTATATCAAGTATTGGAAAGTGTGGTAACTTTTTGGCCTACTGTGGAAGATTGTGGAGTTATATTTGGATTCACCTTTACGTACACGTTTGGATTTACTCCTTTATTGTCATTGGTTTAGCTGGCCGATCGATTATTCTCGGTCCAGCCGTGCAGTATACAAAGTTCAAGTATATTGCCAGTCGAGCTCCCCGGTGACGATTTCCGCCCAGGAGCTACCCCTAGTCCTAACCCTCGTCTCCTTATTTGACGGACTTTACACTTTCGCCCTAGGGCCTATCAAGAGAGCGC
>MIQA02007064.1:0-10485 GCA_001887855.2 Sclerospora graminicola | reverse complement strand
AAAAGCGGGATCTACCCGAACAGCCCAACAAGTCGCTTGCAGTTATGAAGAATGTGTTTTTCGACGATTTGGAGCCAGTGAAGTGATCAGGCATGATCGCGAACCGGGTTTCATGGCCGAAGTGTTCCGATCATTTAATCAGATGCTTGGCCAGAAACAGAGCGCGACCATGGCGTATCGTCCACAGGCGAATGGTAAAGCCGAACGGATGGTACAAACGTTGACCAGGGCTATCAAGATGTATGTCGCAGACTCCGCTCAACAAGATTGGGATGAATATGCGGAGAGACTGGTGTTTGCATTAAATTCCTCTTTTGATCGGATCAGGGGAGATACTCCTTTCTATCTGGCATATGGTTGGGACCCCCGATCTCTCATCGAGTCGGTGATCCCTGTTGGTTGCACACGAGGTCGAGATCGCGAAGCTCGTCGATGGCGTATGGGACTCCAACGTCACTACCAACATGCGCGGGAACAAGTCAACGAACGATTGCGGAGGGCCATCCAAGAAAGAGCTGATCGGAACAATGATCATGCCGATTCGCATAATATCGAGCCGGGATCAAGGGTTTGGCTTTACTTGGATCGCGTGAAAGAAGGATATGCCAAGAAGTTAGCACATCTGTGGCATGGACCGTTCCGTATAGCCGAACTAATCGGTGATCATGCCGCCCGGTTGATTACTGCTGGTACCGATTACGGAATTTTCCCGATCGTCCATTTGTCGAAGCTGAAACTGGTTCGGGAATACCCCGATCGGCCCAAAACCAGGCTGTCATGCGATGATCAGCCAAGGTTTGACTTCGACGAAGCTCTCTTGTCCGAAGACAGTTGGGAAAGAACGCTGGACCAGAACGAATTTGAAGTGGAGAAGATTTCGGATTACCCGATCAGGCAAGAGGACCCGATTTGGCCGAACCCATCGTGATTATTTGGTTCGGTGGAAGGGTTATGACGATCCCGAGTGGGTAGATGAACGTGATCTGAACTGTGGAGCTCTACTAAGAGAATTTGAACGTGATCGGGTGAGACGAAATCGATTTGGAGTGATGCAAACCCACGAAGAGGGCAACCAGGAGTCTCAATAGCCTGGGTTGACACATTGTGACAGATCAGCCAAATGTAATGGTCGAGCAAGTGGAGATCAGGGTGGTTGAACTGGTTTCGAGTAAATGGATATATATATACATATAATGCACGAGAACTACATTTGCATACATGTGAACGATCGATATACAAGAAGGAGGCAATAGTGAGACCTGAATGGGAAGCGTGAATATAGAACGGGAAAATTATCAAGAACTGTCGTGATATATTAATGATTATGGAAAAAACAAAACGAAAGCTGGTTGTCACGAGAATCACGGGCCATACTTCGTGCGCAGGCGAGAAACCGCGAACCACGGATTATCCATGGGGCTTGATCGGAACTGGTTCCGCCAAGGCTCCTGCTGATCGGTCCAGATCAGGGAATCACGCAACGTGCCGATCGGAGTTGGATATCCATAACCGGGATACCACTCCCCACCGTCAGCCTTGAGTCCTCGCGCTCCCGCCCGACGAACAGGTAAATGCAGCACGGCAGGAAACAAGAAAACGTCCAGATCGCACTCGCCATGTTGAATCCCATTGACCACATGGTCGCAGATCGCAGCCCAGGCAGCCCCAGCTTTTGTGCGTCGACGCTTGCGAGCATGATAATAATGCTCAATCCACGCGTCCTTGCGCATCGTCGCCGTGATCGGGAAATGGTGGGTCGCCTCCCATATCGCTTGAACATGCTCCTGATAATACAGGGCCAGACGTCCTTGTAGATCGACAAACCAGGGGCGATTGGGAAACGCCAGCCCGGGCATAGGCGTCATGAGGACATCCCAAGGTGCTGAATCGATCAGAAGCTCGATAGCGCCTCTGGTCAACACACGCGGTTGCCACTGCTTCTCCTTGGGCGCCGACGATCTAGTCGGAAAGATCCATCCTGGCGGACGGGACCACAAGCGAGGGACGAGTTTGTGCCTCACAGCAAGAACCTGAGGCGTCAGATCCCATACCTGATCAGCACTCCAAGGTTTCCGAGTTGCCATGTGAGCAGGAGTCGGCTTGCCCTGCATGACGACGTATAATTCCATGAACCTTTGGTTCGGATTATAGCTATAGTCGTCCTGCTCGATCGACGACCGGTTCGCCGGGATGAAGACGCCCGTGAAATTGGGTGGTCGGGCGATCACCGTCGTATTGACCGGTGGAGGAACGCTGGGAACAGCCGAAGCCGGTTGTCCCTCCTCAAGATCATCTTCGTCCTCGTCATCGGACTCAAGTAAAGCGACGGCCTGGGTCAGCGAAGTTACGCCTGAAAGGGTCGCCACTGGAGCGCGACGATCAGTACTGCGCGATCGGGCCAGAACAGATAGCGTCCTCTCGTCCCGACCAGTCGACTCATCGTCCGAATCAACCATAAGACGAGAGCGCTTGGCGGGAGCCATCTTCTTCTTCGACGAGCTGATCCGTTTACGCTTCGCAGAACTCAAGATCGAGGAGACTGATCTCGAGGTTGTCGGTAAACGGGGTGGAGTAGACGCAGAAGCCGCTGCAGTGCTGATCACGGGCTGATCAGCACTATGGGCCGGCAAGGAAGCGACGGAGGATGCGGGTGATGGCGGGGCAGACTCGGGAGATTGTGGAGGTGTTCCAGACGGAGCAAGAGAGCTGATCAGCTCAGGAAATCGTTGCAAAGCCGTCCGAAGTGACTCCGAATTGGTGTTCGGGTTGGTCCACCTTTCCATAGTCTGTACCGCAACATTCCTCAAGTCGGCGTTATGCTGGAGCCAGGCGCGATCATCGAGCACTAGGGTTTCAAGTTTAACCCGAGCAAGATTAAGCTCACGCCGGCAATCTTCAGCTTCTTTCCGACTCTCGCACAACCTTTTCTGTATGTTGGCGGGGCCGATGCGAGAATCGGAAAGTTGCTTTACCAGAAGCTGGACCTGCTCATCCGAGTAGCGCACCTCGACTTCCCGACGCTCCACGTCCTCAGCAGTACGGATCTTGTCACGAAGCAGCTGATCACGGTCGAGACGGTGATCATCGAGCTGTTGTAGGTGATCCACCATCTCGACCATTGAGCCTTTCATAACCTCGATACGTTCGTCTGGAAGCAAACATGGAAAGTCATATACAGATCGCAGAAGAAATGAATGGGATAAGCATACCTTGATCGCGAATGGTAATAGTCAGCGAACTGATCAAAGACTGTAAAGAGGCGACGGTGTCCGAAGGCTTGGAGAGGCGCAGAGCAGCGAGGTCAGCTGATAGCTGATCACGCTCCATCGTCAGACTCTGAACGCGGCCGGTCATGTCTTGCAGGTCTCGGTCATCTGTCGCGATCTAACCGAAGAGCCGACAGCTGGCTAGCCAGATCGGCAGAATCATGTTCCAAGGTATCGATAACGACCCGACGGTCGGATAACTCGGCATTAAGTGCCCGATTGGTGTCATATAGAGAAACCAACTCGGGAATTGCACTTCGGAGTTCTAACCGTAGTCGGCAAGCTTCCATGGACCCCAACATGAGTGAACCAGATCCCTCCACTAGACGAGCGAGCTGTTCCAAGTAACGGACAGGGCGATCTGAGGAAGGCCGAGCGGGAAGACTCCAAGGCGGACGATATGAAGTCATGGTCGTCGTTGGACGGATGAGACTGGTCGTGATCGGTGCCGAGGCCGTGATCGGGGTGGTCGCTGGATCAGCCGAACTGGAAACGGGAGGCGAGGCAGTGATCGGAAGGGCAGCCGAAGATGGCGAAGAAGGAAGAGAAGATCGGCTCGAGTCAGCCATGGTAGTCGCCAAAGAGGAAATTTGGAAGTGAATGAGTCGAACTGCAGTCGTTGCGCGGCTGCAGTTTGTCTCAGGGGCGGCTGTGGTAAAGCGATCAGAAAATGTTGAGAATGAGGTGGACCACACATGGCCGTTGATTGGTGACGATGGAACACCCATCAACATGAGACAGTTGATGGGTGGGAAAGGCCGATCGCATATACGACGAAAAGGTGGCGGACAACGGGTATTCGCGATGTGAAGAAATCAACCAAGTACTGTCACTACGCCCAGTCCCAGACACTGATGGAACGGTGGAGATCACGATCATGATCGTGATCACAATTACTAAGTGGAGTTCCCGTGGATGTATAACGAGTTGAAAATACAGCAACTGGTGACATGACGCATCAGGGACAGCCATCTAGCCGATCTATGAACAGTGCAGTTGTTGAAGTTGATTATGACACGAAGTTTCGGCCCGATCGGCCGAGCCAACTGATTATGCCCCAAGATATGAAGATCAGATGTGGAATGAAATGGGGCATGTGGAATGGCGAGTCGTGCGAGTGATGATGACCGATGGATTTGTCCGAGGATGACGTGAGAAGGCCCGATTAGGCCCGATCAGCTGAGATCGGTGTGATATGGTTGCCCCGACAGGATATGAAGGTCGGAAGTATGGCTGAGCAGGTGAATAAAGTCGTTGTGATGGTGACCCAGAGAGTTTCCGAAGTGATCAAGGGCTGATCGCCCTGATCACTGCCTGATCACTCGGCTGATCGCTATGCCGATCGTGATCGGGGCTGATCAGCCTCAAACCGGCGTCCAGACGCGAAGGCAGGTGGAGTTCTCAGTTAAGTCGGGCTTGATATAAACTGGACAAGTGTCAGAAGGGCAGATCTCAAGTGGTTTCCAAGTTGTTTATCGAAGATCGGGATGGTTGAAGATCGTTATTGGAGTCGGGTCGTGATCAGGGCAGAGTCGGTACAGATCAGCTTGAAGGTGCAGCCAGGATGGGCAAGAGGGTGTTACGCAACGGTGCGACGAAGTAAATAGGTTCGAAGTAGAGGTCAGGCATGAGTTGATGTATGGTACACAGGTATAGGACATTGCATATATAATAACAGGTTTAGATTTTCCCCCTAAAGCAAAGAGTCGCTCCGCCACGTGTGCAGTCATTGGGAGAACAGGGTTAATTAGTCCCCTCTTGCTCAACTGATTCCCGGTTAAGACGCGCTTAGACGCATTTTGGCTTACCGGAAGGCCCCCGACGGGTTTGTTTTTAGGTGATCGAACCTCACCCGCAACGCGCACGTGTTTGGAACACGTTAATAATATTGGTAAAGGTTTTGTGGAGATAACGTTTGTGGATTACTGTGGAAGATCGTGGATTGATCGCATTTTCTTGGTTTCGTTATATATCTCTCTCATTGGCTGGCCTGATCAGACGAACTTTCCTGATCAGTGCCTAGATACTGATTAAGTATCGACCCCAACCCGTTCCCCGGTGAAGATTTCCGCCCGAGGACACCCACCGTCTCGAGAAGGTCATCCCCTCCGACCTGATCAAGATCATCGATTTCGTCACCGAGTCCACCTGAGTGAGTGTAAACACCCCCGATCAACGGGTACACAAGGTGAGATGAAGATAAACATAGATCCTGACTCGCATGAAGACCGGCCAGATGACCGGGAGGATCAGATCAGTCACCACAATGGTGATTCATCTGATTCTGATGGCGATCAGGATCAACGGAGTACCCCCTCCGATAGTTGGTCGTCCGGGCTAGTGGGTATCCGGATTCCACCCAAGACTTCCGTCATGGATTTGGAAATCGGCTCCACCACACTGACCTCGATCCTATGCTTACGAAGAAAATGGAAGAAGAGAAAAAAACATTGCGGCGGATCAATATGATCCATAAAAAAATATGTGAAACCAAAACCGAAGATCTTCGAAGACGATGAAGAGAAGACCAAACCAGCTGAAGAGACCATGGTTCAGGATGAAGATCGGTTGTTTTACCTTCGCGAGTTTCACAAGTTCCTAGCTACCAACCGAGTGATGAAGATCATAAAACCCAAGATCATCGGGAAGCTTGAAGGTCGAGCGACTAGACCGGCTATCACAGGTTGCCAACTCGACCCGATCAGAAATCTCCTGGTCTAGATCGACAAATTTGGTTTCACTACTGGCGCGTTCGACGCGAATATGCTGTTCGATATAGACCAAGGGACGATCAGAGATGCTTTGACAACGCTGTACGATCACCTTGCCTCGCTACTCGGGGCGAGCCCCGTGGTTCAGTCGCCGATCGCGGATCCTTCACACCGATCGCAGTTAGTTGAATATCCTATGGATATTGAGTCAATATATCAATCATCATCACAGTCTGGAGCGGAATCCACTGACTCCTCGGTTGGAGTAACGCGTTTGACATTGGGCCCGAAAGGGATCAAGCACATTGACCCCAAGATCGAGTCGCAGAACAGGAAAAGGAAGCCCGAACCTGGTCGAGTCGGATCAGACGACAGTTTTGGAGATGCTCAATAAGTTGCACAAAGCAATCCGACTCCCAACAATAACCCTACCGGCATACGAGAAGTTCCAGCGCAAATGAGAAACATGTTCGCGACTATGATGAATCGCTTCGTGGGGGGACAATACGGATTACCTCAGTATACACCTGGGCAAGAACAACCATGGCAATCGATACCAAACACGAACCAATACATTGTTAAACCAGTCAAGAAACCTGTAGATGTGGATATAGAATCAGTTCGATCAGCCGGAATTGTTCGATCGATACGCCAAACTAGTCATCAAGACCGACTCCATAAATCACCCCCACCTAGTGATGTGGATATGGAATCTTTGATCCGGATGATTTGGAGATGGAGATGCCTCGTAAGGCAAATATGGCCTCGGCGCAGGCATTTGATAGTGACTCTGGAACAATCACTCGAGTCCGGATGTCAGCGATCTCTGAATTAAAGGATTTTACCGGCAAGGATGTGGATGATGATCAGGCGAGAGCCTGGTTGAGTCGGACGAAATCAGCCTTCTTGAGAGATAAAGCACCAGAAAGTGAAATATGTCTGATTTTCGCTGTCTAATGAAGGGCCCGGCAAAACACTGGCTAAAACAGTTGAGCCGAGAAGTACGTTTGAAATGGTCTCAATTGTGTGAAGAATTTGAGGAGCAATATTGCAACTCAGGGGTGTCTGTCGCGAGACAGTATTATCATATGAAGAAAAGATCTGATGAAACACCGATTGGATACTTACACCGGTTGAATGTTGCTTGTCTGTGAACTAAAATGCCGATCAAGGATCCACGACACGCGAATATAGCTCGCGAACATGACGAACACTTTATCGGTACTTTGGACAACCATACCTTGGCTGATCATCTACTCCTTCTTTGTATAAGCAATGCGGAAGAATTGGAACTAACACTGAGAACGTTACAACGAGCCAAAAGTCGAGAACCCAAGGTCGAGATAGGATCGAACCGATGCCGGTCGAAAATGCAGCCAGACCAGGGCAAGACACCAGCGGCTCGGCCGACTAGGGCGATCTGGATGATTGCGAAGGAATCGGGCAGTTCCAGTTCGGAAGAAGATAGTGGCTAGTCAAGTTTAGGCTCAGACGAAGAGCCATATCGTCATACCTTCCCGACGGAACCAGTATTCCGTCCGCGATCATCGATTAATGGCAGTGATGGATGAAAATCCGGTGGGGCCCAACCTGATCAGGACCGACCTCGCATAGAAATACGTACACTGTGGGTCGACTCAGCATGAAGATCGTGTTTGCTCGAAGAGAATCACATGTGGAAAATGTGATCGTAACGGTCGCTCCTCGGATCATTGTTTTTTCGTGTGTAAAGCTTGTGGGAAGATTCACGATGCCGGTGCTTGCCCGATTGAAGAGTTTTTCAATCAGATGCGCAAGTGGTATGGTCGACAAAACATGCTGGCATGCTCCCACCAGATGTCGAGAAAATATTAAATTAGATCACTCGCCAGGTTGGAATCTGGTTCAAGCCGAGCGGTCTACGTTCAGCATCTATGCATGTGTCTGTAGCAGAAATAGGTTTGAGGAAAAGGAGATAACCGACAATACATGTTCTAATTCAAATTGTGCCGTGTCCGATTCACAGTCACTGAGTGGATGAATAATTCTGTTCGGACGTGATCATGGAGTTGGATCTACTGCCCGGTGAATCCCGAGGATACTGGAAGTATCAACCTCCCGACAAGTGGTTTAAACAAGCAAAAGCTAATGGGAAAATTAACAACGAAAAAGCCACTATTCTATTTGACTCTGGAGCAGAAGTTTTGATCATCGACTCCGCCTTTGCTCGTAATGTGGGATGTCGTATAGACAGTACCCAAAGGCAAGAATGTGTTGGGATCGGTGAAAGTTCGTACATGACTGAAGGGCGGTCACGTGTCAAAATCACTTTGGCAAGCTCCCTGGTCTATTATTTCAACGCTTGGGTTGGCCGGTTAGCCGGTCAAGACAATTGGGAATGGATTTCATGGTGCCAGCCGGTATACGGCTTGATCTGTCTCATGGAACCCTGAATCTTCCAGATGAGGTGCAAATACAGATATCCGGCCGACGTACTTTATATGGCACTCATATGCGGATGCTCAAAATGGGTCAGTATGAACATCTTGTAGCCGGTGTTGAGTGATGATTCGGTCGCGATCGGCAGCAGAAATTGTGGCTAACCCGTGGTGAACGATGGGTACCAACGTTCGTAAAGGGCTTTGGCAAATCAAGTTATATCAGGATTACCAACACATCTGATCAGTCGCTAATCGTTTACGAAGATATGATCCTAGGGATGTGGTTACCTGAAGGGAAAGTACCTCGGTAGATAGGGTATGTCTCAGTGGGAGCACGAAGATATATTGAATGGCAAAATTTGGCTTATCAAGCCACCACAGACCTGATCAGTGACGAAGATCTGGTATGAGAAGCCGGAATATGCAATTCTGACCAAGTTATTGACCAGAGGATCGTCGGTGGAAGCGACAGGTGAAAGCCGGATCAAAAACGGTCCACAGATTTTGAGCATTATTGGACCCGGCTCACCGAAAGCCGCAGACCCGGAGAGTGAAAATGATGGTGATAAGCTTGGAAACGATTCTGGGGAGAAAAAGGAGAATGAACCTGCCGAAGTCGCTGAGGACGAAGCTGAACACGAAGTAGATCACCAGGCGGATGATCCACTAGGGGTGACCCAAGCTAATACCGAACCGGAGGAAATAGATCCAGTGGATGAACAAGTGTGTAAACATGAAGGTGGTGATCAATACATTGAAGATAATGAGAAGCAGATGGCTGTTTTGCCAGAATTATCACCCAATATACCAGAGGTCACCCTGGACGATCTAAAGGTCGGTGATCCCGAAGTAAACACTCCCGAGTAGATCGATCAACTAAAGAAGATCATCTGGAAAAGGCGCCACCTATTGATTGGGAAGGGTAATGCCCTACCCCCAGCTGCCTATGGAGTCGTTCGTGATATAGACGTTGGAAATGCGAGACCGATCGCTTAACGTTGACGCAAAGTCGCGCCACAGTACCGGGAAAACGTTATCCGATTTGATCAAGGGCTTGTTGAGTACAAATATTCAACGTCGCACTGGGCATCACCGGTTGTGATTGTGATAAAAACGTTGATATTCGACTTTGTATCGACTATAGAATGGTGAATCGCCTCACGAAGTTGATGGTCTATCCGATGCCCTTGGTAAATAATTTCCTTGAGGATCTAGATAAAAATTTATGGTTGTGTTCACTAGATATGGCTAGTGGTTTCTGGGTGGTTTCAATGACTGATCGTGCTCGAGAGATTTCAGCTTTCGTTACACCTTTCAGCCTTTTCGAATGGAATCGGATGCCGTTCGGTTTAAAGAACGCTCCACAGATCTATCAGAGATTGATTGACAATACTCTCTACGGATATATTTCCAGATCAGTGCCGATCGGGAAATTACCGATCTGCATGATGTATTCACGGACGGTGAACCAGACTAAAATCAGAGACGATCAGTTTTGAGAAGGCGATCATATATAGACGACATCTTGGTTACGGCAACTTCATGGGATATGCTATGCGGTAAGGTCGAACGACTTCTTGACACTTGGGAACGTTGGAATTTATCGATCAGCGTAGCCAAGCGCTTCTGGGGTCAACATAAGGTCGCTTACCTGGGCCATAATCCGTCGATTGAGGGCTTAGAAGCAAACCCGAAGGACTTGGGTGCGCTCAGTAACCTTCTTTGTCCCCGATCGCTGAGGGCTATGCAGTCTTTTCTCGGATCCCTGAATTCTATAGACGGTTTATCGAAGATTTTTCGATATATGCTGCTATATTATACGAGTTGAAAGATGTGAATTATCATAGGCTACGAGAGCGTGATCAGTTGGTAAAGTTACTGAGCGAAACTAGTGGCGAAACCAAAATTAACGAGCCGGATCTCAATACTGGATCGCTGTTCGATCAAACCGTGTCTGGGTCAGAAGGTCATATGGAACGAGCTATGGTAGCTTTCAGTATGTTGAAAGCGAAGATGATTTCGACCCCGACATTGAAACATTCCGATCCCCGTGGTGAATTTATATGCAAGTAAGTGGGCAATATCAGC
>MIQA02007057.1:0-15591 GCA_001887855.2 Sclerospora graminicola | reverse complement strand
CATCCAAAGTAGTAACCTAAATATCTAATCGTATCCCCTTCCGGTAATACCGGTAAACTGTACCATTTTTGTGGTACGTAATTTGAGTGGAGGAACACAAATTTGCTTTTGTCCGGCTGAATTTTTAAACCTGAAAGATCTCCGAATCGTCTTACCACTTCCAGCACCGTCGGGTCTGATCTGCGCGTTGAAGAAAAACTGTTGAGTCATCAACAAAGGCCAAAAACTTATGCTGAAACGAGGTGACCCCCTGTAGGGGTTGAATCCCTTGGAAACCTGTCTCCTGCTTCAAAGCCAACGCGAGAGGTTCTACTGCCAGAATGAAGAGTAACGGTGCTAAAGGACACCCCTGTCTTATACCCGATTTTACCTGGATGGAGTCTGAAAGTTGATTGTTGACCAAAAATTCTGCCGACGTCCCTCCGTGTAGCCGAGCCATTAATGCAACAAACTCATTCGAAAAATCCAAATTCTCGCAACACTGACAAAAGATATTTCCTGTCCACTGTATCATACGCTTTACTGAAGTCTAAGAACAAGACCCCAGCGCTTTCTGCGGCTGATACTTTATTAACCTTCTTGTATTTCTTGAACACTGCCTTCATCAGAAGTACCGCCTTATCTATTCGGCGACCTGACACAAATTTTTGTTGTGTATCACCGATAAGATGGCCCAGAAAGTTCTGTAAACGGCGTGCTAGAATCTTGGCAAACAGTTTGTAATTCGTCGTTAATAGTGAGATTGGCCGATAATCAAGAGCATTACTCGAATCGCCTTTCTTCCGCAGGGGAATTACAACTGCTTTTTAAAAGGAACTGGGAGGATCCCCTTCCTGTAGGATCGCATTGAACAAAGCTGTTAGAGGCTCCAGTAAAATGGGGGAGAAGTCCTTATAGAAATCGTTACCGATTCCGTCTTGCCCCGCTGCCTTCCGTCGCTCGATATTCTTGATAGCCCACTCCACATCCGTTACGAAGATCACGGACATCAATTCCATGTTTTGTGAATCCAAAACTTTGTTCGCTGCCGGTATGGTCATAAACTGTTTCAGATGAAGTGACAGCTGTTGACTTGTCACAGTTCTGTGACTGCATCCCAATATCGGTCTCCACGTCGCTGCAAACTTGTTTGGTATGGATAGATCATCTGCAAATACTTGGCCCGACGCTGCCACTATTTTTGTGACCGTTTGGTCTCTCTCCCATACTGAAGCACTTTTGAAGAGCCACCGGATATCTGCCGCAGACCGATGTAAACGAAAACCACGGCGAGTCACCCATTCTGTATGTAATGTTTCCGAGATAGCATGAATGATATGCTTCCTCGTTGAAGCACATTCACTCACCGATCTCCGTAACTGATGCACACGCTTCTTCCGACTCCTAGCCAGTGATTTCCGCACTTTGTATAGGGTTGTTCGACAGCAATCTAGCCAATTATCCCACTGAGTTCGTGTTAAAGAGCAGACCTGTTTGGTCGATAGCTGTTCCACTATCTTATCTCGTATCTCTTCCTTCTGGGAGCCTGGGAACGGGTAATGTATTCTTCGAATCCAGTTAATATTACGGGACAAATTTGGGTCCTTGAAGTAGAGACACACCTGGTTATGGTCCGACTGGAGTGGTGAGGCTGTAACTGCTACCCCGTTGACCCAATTTTTCCAGTCTCCGGAAACGTAAAACCGATCGAGACGACTGGCCTGATTTCCACGCCAGTATGTGAAGTGTTCATGCTGATCTAAATGCGACTCTTCCAGCGGCGACACCATCAGACATCGTGCATCCCACATTTGCCACTCTTGAAGCAGTCTCCTCAAAGGCTCACTCTCTGGCCGTGTGGATCGTATTCTACCTAGTCTGTCTAAGACTGGATTATCCACACAATTGAAGTCTCCACCCATGATACATAGTTGTGGTTTCTTCAGAAATATTTGCCGTACTCCATTGAAGAAATGTTCACGTTTCTTGGAGTCACTAGACGGCCCATAAATATTCAGGATTACAGTGTCATTCCATTTTAGCACCATAAGTCGATTGGACCAGTGCTCTCGCTTCCATGCCATAACATTATCTGCAATAGAAGGATAACATTATCTGCAATAGAAAGGATCGCCACTCCTCCCCTTTGTTTTGGAAACATGCTCCAATACGAAAGAGTTCTGTGCCTATCCCCCTCACCCCATAATAATGCCCAATGTTTCGCCATTTGTTGACAGTCTTCTGATGTGGACACATGTGTTTCTTGGAGAAGGATAAACTGGTCCGGGTGGTCCGGGTACCCTCTCCTCCATACTGACATCCACGAAATAACATCTTTAATCGCAAAGCCTCGAACATTTTGACTTAGAAATGTGTGCGAAATGTGGCTTTGTTCACTCCCATCTTTATTCTTCTGAGACACATATTCCATATCATGTAACATATGATATTTGGTAAATATGTCCAATGAATTTAGATTAAATTAGGAGTGTTTGTCGTGCCTATCCAGTGCGGTGCCCTTAATACTGGTCGGACCCACCAGGGCCCGACTCACTCGACAAGTCTACGTCACCATTCGTCAGTTGTAAAGGTTGTCTTGCTTGAAAGTAACTTAACACCTCCTTCCAGGCTTCCGAGTTCCCTTTATCAATCCCCTCGATAATGGCGGCGTAAGTCGAACGCCTTCGGACTAGTTCCAGATGCCGTTGCAGCAAAGTAAGAATAGTGTCCGAAGGTGTGTAATCCACTCCAAGTAATGCCGCAATCTGTTCCGCAAATATATGAGCACACAGCATCCCCGCTGCTAGGTGGGGCACCTTCCTTGGCGCTAGCATTTGCAGTATTTCATTACCCCCATAGCCTATCTTACAGAGCCTTGACCATTCTTGCGAACTGTTGAGAATTGCAGTTTGCTGTCCTAACCCAATCATCACCAAAATCTATGCTCCCATGCTTCGAACCATGCTGGTGGGATGTCCGCCAGACCCTCTCTCTTGCCAGCTTCAATTACCGCTAACCAACATTGTTCCCGCCAGTGTTTCGTCAATTCCACAAGGACACTTGAATGCAAGATAAAATGCGCGCCAGGTACGTCCTTAATCATGTGAAGTAGACGATTTGAGTCCGCTTGTGCGCTTTAATCCACATAGTCTTGGTTGAACTTACCAAAGGGAACGGGGTCCCGGTTTGTTCCTCCCATTGTGGAAGCAGTGTGTGCCAAGCGATCTTAAATTCGTCCAAAGTTAGCGAATCCATCACGACATCTGAGTTACAATCGTCAAAATCGTCTATTAATTCCCGCGCAACCGGTTGTACTGCTTTTGTCTCGAGCTTTCCTTCGGATGGTTCCCGACGGCAGACCCGTTTCGTTGTTGGACTTGCAGCCCCGTCGGAATCTGCCGCATCCTGGGAATTTATGGAGCCTTCCGACGGATTATATTCCGAACCCGTTGGTGATCCATCCGATAAGAGCAGGCACTCCGGCTCTGGTTGTAAATCATGCCATACTTTCGTAATCCACTGGTTCAAGATAGGCTCCGAAATTTGATATTGTTGGAGAAAAAGCTTTCGTACATCCACATCCGTCAGATCTGCCGCCAGCAAACTTTCTTGTTCTGGCAGTGACAGCTTTCCAACTGTATCTGTCAGGAAGTGAAGAAGCTCACACATCCTGGGGTCCTTCGTCAAAATGATTTCCCTAATTTCGCACTTTAAACCATGGTGAATCGTCGGACCTTGTAATCGTTGTAGCAAGTCATCTATGTTCCCATCCCAGTCATCGGGATCCCACGGCGATTGACAGCTCAAAGCTGATACGGAATCGTTGCCACTATCCACGAAATCTGACGACTCACCATCTGCACCACCCTCACGAGAAGAATGCAAGATTACTTGTCGTCCCGATGCAGGTTGGTGATCGTCGTCATAATCTTCATCATCGCTGCTACGATCCATTGAGATATCTTCATCAGGAAGTCCTCGTCGACCCATCAAGATGGCGGAGTAGTGTTGACCCCCATATCTCAAGATGATGGGTCTTTTTTGCTCCCGCACATCTGACTCCGGTGCTGTTATAAAAGCCCGTATTTTCACGTAAAAGTCCTTCACCATCATCGGGTATTCCCCGCTCATTTGGTACGACTTCGCTTGAAATCTCCGTGTCTCCGGAGTCACTCACATTCTTTGCCTGTTGAATATCCAATTTAAGACTAGACGGAATGGGCATGCGGGCCGGCTTCTTTTCTTCCTCCAAGACTCCGTCGCTTCTCGTCATCTTTTCTCTTCTTTCTTCGAACCGTCGCCCAAGTTGACGATACGTCTACTGTTCTTCGACCCACTTGGTCGCGGTGCTCTTGTTTTCTCGTCTTGAGAAGTCGGCTGGGTCTCATCCACTGCATTGGCCTGACCAGTTTTTTTTTTCATCTTCCTGTCCCTTTGCGGACGTGTCTTCATCCACCATCTCCTTACTCTCCTCCTCTTGGCTCACTCGCACGGCTTCCACTTGTGCCCTGAGCTCTTCCATGCTTCGAAAAGTTGGTGCCTTATAACTCTTCCATGGGCGTCAAACACTTCCTCATCGGATGCCCCAATTCCCCACATCTCAGACATTGTTTTCTGCCACCCATGGATGGGTGCTCCACGACCAACATTGTCTGTCCCCATAAAATTCGTCGAATTCCCAATAGGGCCTTCGGGCAGGCGTCCGATTCGACAACCAATTCCCAGGAAGTGGATGTGTCTGAGTGAGGGCCGTTTTTGTCGAGGTCATTAAGCTGAAATTCCACTCCAAGTAACTTCCGTTGAAAGGCAGACAGTTTTAGTAAGTCCACCGATCTTGTTATGTTCTTGATGATACACGAATAAAACCCCTTTTGTCCGAAACTTTCTCCATTTCCATCAACTTGATTATCCCATGCTGAACCACTCCTTTGTTGTACAGCCTGGTGTAAATTGCCTAATCTGTGATCATACCTATGGAATGGTACAATCACGTGTTCATACTTCTTGGCCATGTCCCTTGTAAAGAAGTGAAAGTATAGGGTGTGACTTCCACTGTCGTAACTGATGTTCTTGACTTGTGTAATCATCTTCCATAAGGCCACACATCCTGAGTCCCGAGTTGACGCTACCGTAGCAATGCTTTCTTGAATACATTTTGCACTCAGAAATGCTTCCTTGATAACACTTTCACCACGTAAATCCATAATCAAACAGCCTTCCACTTGTGCACGAATTGTGTGCACCAACTTCACTTGCTCTTCAGTCTTCATTATACGTCGTAAAAATTGTGGCATTTGTCTGGCAATTATTGTGCCTTCCACCAAACCTTGTACAATACGCCACTCCTCGTTCGTCCCTTCACGCACTTTCATCGGGGCGAATTTACCATAGTCAGTCTCACAAACTTTCCGTAGTCGTTCAATTTCATCAGAAGAATACACAGTCGTCTTAAATAAAAACGTCTTCTGCTCCAATTTGTCCATCGAATCATCCGCATTGCGGCCAGCCACTTTATTCATCCATCCTTTCAGCGTGGGTGGCACCAGTCCTGCTCTCTTCACTTTGACTTGCCCAATCAATTTCCACAAAATACTTTCTAAGGGTTGAGCCGACCGTTGTGCCAACAGACCTGCCCCAATCACTTCCTTGCGCCAGCTTCCCAATCAGACTCCACATCAAAAACCATTAATTAGAAAAAATCCAACAGTCGCTCCACTTCTGGTTTCTTCAACTTGGGAAGCCGTTTCGCGGCTTCTGACAAACGTGTTCCTGGTCCCCTTGCTTTCACGAAAATCATGGCAAATAGATCCTGGGTCAGCTCTAACCACGCGTGCACTCGTGGCATCGTCGACCTTGCCCCCTTTAGTGCCATGTGCAACGCCGTCGCCATGCTCTTCGGTCCTTGAGGGGCTGTCAGTTCCATGCTGCTATTGCCCTGGGCAGCTGCCTGCACTGTCTCTTTTCCTTGATTGAGCTGAGTTACAAATGAGTTTTCTTTCTGTAAATCAGGTGTTACAACCGGTATTACTGATTTTGTACCACTATTTTCATCAATAGTGGCACCTGTTGATACCAGTAATACCGGTTGGACTACCGGTTCAGCTGATCTCATCTCGACGTCAACTGGTACGTCTGCTTCCGGCGCTGCGACGTCCGTAGTTACCGATGCTGTAACCTCTCCTGCTACGTCGTCCATGGGGATAGTCGTATCCTCTACTTGCTTTTGGTCGCCTCCTGCCGCCGGATTGTCCGGGTCTGGATTTAGACCCGGGTCATCCTTGAGCCCGGGGGCATTAGTCGGTGCTTGCATTTTAGTCCTAAGCGTGATCTGGGGCTTTTGTCGCAAATTTAGAACTGAAAACTGAGAGACACATAATGAGAAACGTGTAAAAAGTTAAGACACCAACCATTTTTTGGGTAGAAGTACACTTTTTTGGCCCTAACCATTTTTGGCAACCCTAACCCTTGGTGACTCAAAAGTTGGATTTGGCCAAAACTCGAGTACTTCACCCACTTTGCTGAATGCAAAAGGTTCTCACGGTTGGAAAGCCGTAGATACGCGCTGATAGGCTAGTTTTGCCTACCTACAAAGTACCTACCTTCGAACCGTGAAAATTACTAAGAATTTAGGCATCTTATAGCGTTGTGGTAAAGACCAACTGCCGTGATCTGATTGGTTAAATCTATGTTGGTGTGACTCATAGACACACTAACCTCGCAACTGATAATGACTGAAAATGAAGTGGACAAGAAGTTCGATGAAGGAATATTAATGAATAAAAATACCCCGCGTCAGCACGATTGCATTGCACTTGTGCTGAAATGCAAAGACTTTTTGGCGGGTGTTGCGACGATTCAGACTTTGCCGTTAGTGCTGATTGGATTAGTGGTGTTTGGTTTTGCTGTGGAGACGCAGCTGATGACGTACTTGCCGCAAATTTCGGGGCTTATTCAGATTGGAATGTGCAGTCCGCGCGTTTTAAACGTTTCTGAGATAAAATACCACTCTGGTCATCGATTCTACGCAACGTTGAAGGAGATGGGTCCACCAACGCCTTTGACGTTTCGTAGTGTCCACACAAAGCTGTGCGAGGAAAACTTGCGGGAAGAGATGAAGTTTCAATACTGTTTGCCAATCGGTGGAAGAAAAGATATACCTTATTGCATCGCAAGTGATCGGACAGATCTACTCAGTGTTCCCTCACCCAAGTCAGTGTGCTTTGCCAGCGTGCTGCATATGTTACTCGTGGATGTGTATGACGAATTAAAAGCGGCTGGAAACACTCCGCTGATCGTATATGGTTCGCTACTTGGGGCCGTTCGAAATGGATCTATGATTCCGTTTACAGAGGACGCAGACATTGGATACGATAATAAAACTCAGCTACAAGGAGTGCAAAGAAAGCTGTGGGAGAAAGGGTATCACATGTTTTATTATGGTCTTTGGCGTGTCTGTGTTGCGCCTACACACCCCCTTGCTTTCCGCCTATACGACCAGACTGTATCACTAAATAGAAGTTTTGACGTCCCATACGTTGACTTATACAGATTAGAAAAATTAGAGACTGGTAGCTGGATGATCGAGGAGTTTGATGATACCAACAGTGAGTTACCGAATAACAAAATCGAGCCATTCTCAAAAGTTACGATCAATGGAATACCGTTTGATACAGTGCACGACCCGCATTACTTTTTAGCGGAGGCTTATGGACCAGATTACTTGACTCCACTGCCGCGAACACATCTACGTCCTGGTGGAGGACGACCCAAAATGTGGGAGAAAATACTGGAAATTTTGCAACATGAAAGTTAAAAGGATTCCACTTATTGAGTTTGTTGAGACGGCTTCAAAAAACGAAGATGCACATCTCTATGCTGTAATCCATAAGGCAGCCAGGAATGTAAATAGTGACCTCATTGTAATGGAGATCGCAAGTTGCGCCTAACAATACCTAGCTCACCGCGCTTCATTGTGCTGACGTACGCGTTCCAGGTATGAATGCAGATCGCCAATATTATTGGCCAAGATAAGATGACAAATGATACGAGGTGTCGGTACAGCGGCATTTTTATTTTGCACAAGGAACGTACAGCTCAGTTGTTGTCGACGACTATGGTTCGAAGATACTATAACAAGGAACGTACAGCTCAGTTGTTGTCGACGACTATGGTTCGAAGATACTATGGAGACCTTCTGCTTCAATGAAGAACGCCTGATATGTACAAAAATTCTAAAGTTAATCTGGTAAAGTGACGATATCAATACTATAACATACTGTATGTAGCTGGATGACTTTCCATCTATTGGCCTTTCACTATTTTCTTGCTGCTCCCATGTTAGTCATAAAATCACAGTAACCGTAACCTGTCGTATTATACCATTTAAAACAACATGTAAAATATTTAAAACGATTATATCATTTTGGTTGGATTTCAGTCACCTTTGGAATATTTCCTAATAATTAACTTTAAAAATGCTGTGGTTTACCAAATGAGGATCCCTAATTTTACCTTATTCAAGACACAATACTAATTAGAATCTGTACATACCGGTACTGTATTGATACACAGTCGCACGCTCTTAACGCTATCATTGATGACTCGAGGTCGACTCGTATACATGTATTACACGGTAGCTGCAGAGGCCCAGTGCGTACTAGTAGCATGGTTTGCAAAGTAGGATTTTTCCTATTTTCTATTTTGAGCTACAGTACTTAGAAATCAAAACTAGGACATATTTAATATATGGAGTATATTATAGTGATCACTGTATTCGAGTTGACATTTGCTCGCTAAATGTACTTTATAAATGGCTGGTTTGACGTCGTGTACATGTACGTCGTACAGTGATGATATTTAGAGAACCTGACCCCATACAGGGTGGTGTAAGCCATGTCAAGCGCGGTGCTGTAAGGGCCTCATTACATTACACTTTTGGACCCCGACTCTATCCGACTTTGGATTTTCGTCCACGGTGGGACTCGAACCCGCAATCTCCCGGTCCCGAGGGCAGGGCCTTAACCACTGCACCAAACGAGGTCGGTCATCGTACAGTGAAGTGTGTCTATTGCACGTATCTTGAAAGGTTTACGGCACTTTCATTACGGCTATGTCTTATAGGGGTCCTTATTTATTGGTTAACTTATAAAATTATTCGGCTCGTTGTTCCTCCGTAAAGTATACTTTCTGAATAATTATTGTAATGGTTTCTGTTATCCAAAAAAAGTGGGAGGTAGCATTTTTACCAATTCCATCATCATTCAGAACGCACCAATGTCAATTGTACATGACATCTCTATCCTGACCAGAGCAAGTAAGTCCTGAGATTCCATTTAACTAGGACTTTTCAAATTCTCTAATTAGGATATTTGGCCCTTTTCGTAGCACACATCCTAGTTTGCAGCGAATGAGGGAAACTACATTCTTGTTTTTGCAACGTTGCACGGAAGTCTTTGGAATATGTATTTGTCGCGTGAGCCATCTCACCATCTGGCTAACGTAGGCCTCAGGGCGGAAGAACATTTCGGCTCTTGTACGTTAGACTGGTTAAATACGTTTTACAGTATTATGTACATTAGAATCCAACCAAGCCGGGATCGAAAGACTGCTACATAAACTGGCAATTCCTTCTGCCTACCAGTTTCATAGCTACCATGCACAACAGCTTCGAATAATAAATAGCTGCACATTGGCAATACGAAGTATATCGATGCCTTTCGAACCTAGATCTCGGATCATCACCATCACGCCTTTACCAAGAGGAGTCGGGGGTGCTACTCTATTTAAAAAAAAATGAAATCCCCGATACGCTAAGGCTGGTGACTTGCTGTCAATGTCAATTGCAATTTTGCCGCGTCTTCATCCCTTCATCCTCTTACGCTATTTAAGTAATGACCGTGCAAAAAAAAACTGAGACCAACACCGTGTTCGAGTTACCCGAAAAGGAACCCGCCACCGCGTTTTCCGAGCTTACCGATAATGATTCTCTACAACGTCGATGGTGTAGCAAGAAAGTCTGGGCCATCACGCTCATGGTCACGGGCTCTTTGACCACAATTGTAGCCCTTCTGTACGGCAGCGCTTTGCCAGCATACGTCAACACGGCTGTAAAAGATCAAGTCATTCGTTGCACCGACAACAAGGTATCCAAACAAGTCTATCTGGACCCATACGGAGATTGCGACGAATGCTCACCCTACTTCGTTTCAGTGTATATGCTCAACGCCACTAATGCCGAGGACTACCTTGCTAAAAATGCCAAGCTCCACGTCCAAGAAATGGGACCGTACGTGTATCGCCGCCGCGAGATCAAGCTGGACGTAGTACTTTCAGACGACGCCTCCATCGTCACGTACAAGACGTATACATACCACACGTTTCAAGCCGACAGGAGTTGCGACGAGTGCTCTGACTCGGACAAGATCGTGAGCTTCGATACGGGATACTTTAGTGCCATCAGTGCTACCGGCGGTGAGTTCAACTTGCTGGCATTGGTGGCTTCACAGTCATTTGCTTCTGACCAAAACACCACTGCCATAGCCGCTGTCATCGCTGAGCACGGCGTGCAGATGATGCGCTGGATTAACGGGCTGAACTCGCTCGATCCGGCGGCTATGAAGACGGTTGCCGATGGCAGCGCCGTGCTGAAATTCTTAACTTCTGGTCCAGCAGCCATCGCCGACATGGACCTTTCAGGTTTTGCGTACAACGGTCTCTTTGTCAAGCGAACGGCGTCGCAGTGGGCACTGGGCTACCCGAGCTTGCTGGCTGGTCTCCTCCTGGGTCTCAACTATGTCAATATGTGCGAAACAAGCATGAACGCAGACTGTGCGTCCTGCAGCGGCGACGGCTGTCTGGCCATTGCAGCAGCTTGCTCTCAGTGCATCAAGGGCGCGGCTGTCGTGTCAGTTAACGACGTCACTTGTGCCATTATCAAGTCCATATACGCTGCCGAATACGGTGTCGATAAAGCTGCAAGCTTTGCCGCGACCACGTGCGGCCTCTGTGCAAGTCATGGTTTATGTGCCTCCCCGCTCCCTGGCATCGCCGAAAGCTCTGGACTCGATTACTCCAAAATTCCACCGGATGCTTCAATCCTCAAACCCTACGCTAAGCGTACAGGTTGTGATGACTTGACTAAAATTGGTACTTACGTCAAGTACAATGGCTTCACCGTCGCACCTGTGTGGGTAGGTTTAGGCGAGCGTCGCAATCCGACATTGGCTGAAATCAATGCGTTTTCAAAGTATGCCAACTGCGATTCCCCTGTGGCCAACATCACGTGTGTTAATGTATCGGGCACTGACGGCGCCGCACTAAAACCCGGCGGTGTGACGATCAATGGCATGGCCAAACAGACTACAGCCAACTCGTTCAAGTCGTACATTGGCGCGGCCGAGATTTCTATCAACATTTCGAGTATGGGCAAAAAAGTAGATTTTAATGGCATCTCTCTGCATCGGTTCAGCCCGCAAGTCGATGTTTTTAACTGTACGGATACCACTGCTAACACTGGGACAGGTATTCCCTTCAACGGATTGCAGCAACTCAGCTTCGTTACGGGCTTTTTGTCATATCTATCTGGCCCATTCTTTATCCATGGTGACGCGTCGTTGCTTGAAGCCGTAGAAATGACCAATACCAACGGCACGGTCATGACGGCTGACAACATGTACGACTCGAAAGGCACCCTTCTCGAACGATTCCACAACATCTACGGCACCTTTGTGGACATTGAGTCGGGCACGGGTCAAACTATGAGAGCTCGCAAGCGCAGCCAGATATCGTATTCGCTAGCAACCTCCACGTCAGTGCCAAACGCATCCATGAGCGACATTCTATGGCCAATGTTAAAAACGGAGGTCGTACTGCCCACGTATTGGGTAGAGGAGGCTGGCGAGGCCAAGGATAGCGTCTTGGAAAAGGTTAAAAATATGCTCACTCTTGTCAAGACATTCCTGCCAAGCCTTATCGTGCTCACTATTTTCGGTACTGTTGAGGTGGGTGCAGGCGTGCTCCTCTGGCGTCGCTACAATCGTGATCTGGCGGTGCCACGCTACGGCAGCGTCGTGTAAACTGTCGATATTAACAGGGCTTCAAATCATACAAATAGAAGAGCACTGTCGGCAATGTGAGTCAGTAAATAATTTTTGACAGCCGTACGTTCAGCTCCACGAAAGCTGCTGTCGTCACCTACTTCCCCACTTGTCCACGATCTAGCGTCTGTTGTTGCTAGGGTTTGAGTCCATCGGTGACCAGATTTTCTTAGGCTTCGTTGAAGATGTCGCCTCGCTTGCTTGTGTTCTGTTATTGTGGATTTCAAATAATATGATGGTCTGAAATCCGTAATCAAGAGTCACAAATATGCATACTGTAAGCCCCAAATTGGAAAAATACATCTCAGAAACAGAGCAATTAAACGGACCATCCTTAGACGAATAGGCAAACCCGGAGTCATCTGACAATTTGCAATTTCTGCAAAAGCCATGACATTTTCGGATGACTTTCGCTGTCGAGCCGTCGCGCTTATTCATATCTACAGCGTTCCCATCTCCCATATATCAGAACTGTTTGGCGCCAAAGAGCGTACAATACGTCGCTGGTACGCTATGTTCTTTCAAAAAGGGGTGGTACGAGTGGAACGGGACAAAACGCAAACCAAGCAGTAGAGCCCTGATGTGCTGAAGGGAGTAAAGATCTACGTAGAAAGTCATCCAACTTTCTACATTGAGGAGCTACGCAACTACATCCTATCACACTTTCCGCAGACTAAATTTGTATCCACAGCCACTATATGCCGTGCTCTACATGTAGATCTGAAGCTCAGCCGAAAGGTTCTCTCCAAGGCGGCGCGTGAGGCTGTTCCAGCCGAAATTGAAGCCTACCGTGCCAAGCTGATTCCGCTGTACTCATTTTCAGAGCAATTACTTTTCATTGATAAAACCTCAAAGGACGGTCGTCAAGCTTTTCGTCGCTACGGATGGTCACGTGTCAATTCAAAGGCCGTCGTCCGATTGCCGTTTCGACGAGGCAAGCGACTCTCCGTCATGGCCGCTTTAGACGTGACTGGCTTTTTGGATGGAGTTCGACTGAAGGAGCGTTTACTTGAGGCACGTTTCACGAAGCCTTTCTCAGGCATGTTATTCCTCGCCTCAATCCATAGCCCCTACCAAGATCAATCGTCATACTCGACAACGCCAAAATTCACACTTACCCTGAGTTGGAAGCCGCCATACACGCGTGCGGAGCACGGCTTCTTTTTCTCCCGCCCTATTGCCCTCAACTAAACCCTATTGAACCGTGTTTTAGCCTGCTTAAACGATGGATTCAGCGCCACGCAAATTTAGTTTTTCCGCTTTATCCGGAGCTTGTTCTCGATGTTGCCATGAAAGCGTGCACAAAAAGCGGAGCCGACAAATGTTTTGGTAATTTTCAACATAGTGGGTACTCGAGCAGGTCACTTAGACACGAAGTTTTCGATGATCTGATTGGAGCTAGTATATAAAAAGATGTAGTCATTTATTATCATAGATTATGTTCCATATCGTTTTCATCATCCTCAAGGTGGTCGATGTCTTCCATTGCGGGCTGCGTTGCAGTGCTTGGGGAGAAGGAATGAAATATTTCTTCAGAGAAAATATCGTGCTCCGGAAGGCCACATGCACGACGGAGAGACCCAACGTCGACCGGAACTGGAACCCACTGTCCAAAAAGCTTGATGTTGATGCTAGCAGTACGTGATCGAATGTATCTCCCGCGTAGTGCTTCATCCGCAGCAAGCGCGGCTCTTTGCCTGTCAAGATCGATTGCTTGAGTCGTTGTGTTGTCTTCCGGTACTAAAAAGTCCGCATCGTCCGGTCGGCGGGCATTTACTATGTCCAAATGGTACGATGCAATAGGGCCAAATGAGATGGCATTGGCTGTCTCGTATGCATTGCGCTAGATTCTCGCTCCGTCCGTTCGGGCAGTAGTCGCACGAAAAAACTTGGCCGGTGGTTGGGCTGCAAGCTTCACGTACACAAACGCCTCAAACTTGAAACCAGCCTCGCTCTTCCGCTCAGATGGAGCCAACAGTTTCCATCGATGTTGTAGTGTACTAAGAAAGTTATCAGCAGTCAACTTCACGTATTTGTCTTGCGCATCGTTTCGTGCCTGCTTCATATACGCATCCTTAGCATCGTCCAATGTGAAACGCTTCTTTGCAGTATCTGCACTTCTGGTGAAGTGTTCCAGAAATTAACGGACTGATGATGATGTATGCCCGCACCGGATTGGCTGAAATGTCGCCCTTAGCCGGATGCCCGGACCAGTCAATGAGAAGACGCGATCTGGGAGCTGCCGGACGTATCTACGAGCGGCCGGACGGCACCAGGCCTGGGATCAGGCCGGACGAACGTGATGGAAGGCATGAATAGTCGAGCTAGAAGGCTAATCAGACGGGAGGACCGCGGATTTTGGACGGCCGAGTGGCAGACTGATGGCGGAGTGTTTGTAAGGTATGAGTGAAGGGAGCCTGAAGGAAGATGAGTGTTCTAGTGGATGGAAGAGGCATCCGGATCAGGTGAGAAGCTGCCAAGGAATCGCTAGCGCCAGCGGCCGAGGGGCTCGGATGGGTGGCTATCCGGCCGAGCCGACCGGGTACAATGTACCATCCGGACTGGTACCAGACGGGTTCGGTGTACCGGGCGGGTTGTACCATCTGGGAGATGTACCGGCCAGGCGGGTACACAAAGTCGGAGTTAACCGGGCTACTTCGGGTAAGGCACATGACTGGACAGCCGTGTTATTTGGGGTAGGTTACACAAAAGGGAGTATTGGATATAGGATAAATCAGTATACGTTTCGCTTTCTTAGACACAAGTCGCTTTCATTGGTTCACAGCAGAGGGCTAACAAGGTCCCCTCTTGCTGCTATTGGTTTGCCCGGGGAAGGTTAAGTTAACCCACCGGAAGTCCCCTGACCGGGAGTCGCGGCGTCTTCGTATACTCACCTCAAGTCGCCCGTGGTTTGAACACGGTATTAAGTATTGGGGAGTGGAATGCCTATACCTTAGACATTCCCGCGGCCATGCGCCTCCACCCAACGTTTTACGTTGGGAGACTGAAACCATACCGATCGTCTACGTCTTCGGACGAGACGCATCGCCACGGCGAATGCCGTGCTTCTTCAAGTCTCCCAAGAGAGACTTGTAGTCGGTTTCCAACCGCTGGTGGGAAGCCTGGAGAGCTTGGAGAGTTTCAACCTCCGACTTCAGACGATCAACGTCAAGCATCAGAAGATCACTCTCCTTCTGCAGCACAACCTGCGCATCGAGAATCTCACGAATCTCGTCCCGATGATAACGATACGTTTTCATCGAATGGCACATGTCCTCCCTCAAGGAGTCACAGCGTTTCTCCAGGATGCGGACCTGGTGGCCATGCGCCGCAACGACAGCGCCGAGGGAACTATCAACCCCCGCCGCCCCTGATTGACAGTCAGGGGAACAAGCGCTACATTCTCGAGCGCTTGCTTTCGAAGCGCTCGGTTTCCTATAAGAAGGGGCAGCGTACCGAGTACTTGGTGCGTTGGCTGGGATATTCCCAAGAGTTTGACTCTTGGGAACCGATCGAG
>MIQA02007049.1:0-29314 GCA_001887855.2 Sclerospora graminicola | reverse complement strand
TTGCACATTCACTTAGCTGTTGCGCATTTCTTCGACACTCAGCATAAAACATAATGTTACGCATTATAGTAAGGTTATCGAATAAAGGAGTCACTACTGCATTTATTCAGAGTATCAAAAATATGAAGTCAATTGCACAACTATGTTTCCTTTGTCCAAAAATACTGTTCCCAAATAGGATACTTACTTTAGCGAATGAGGTCTATTATATTAGATATAGTAAGGTTATCGAATGAAAAAATTGCACCGGGTCAAACATGTCGAATCTGTGTATCATTTTTTCTGCATCCGATTCTCATTTTTACTTCCCAACTCATCTTTTTTTCAAAATGAGATGAACCAAAGCCGGTGGTGGTTCTCTTTGAAGCACAAAAATACTACATATCCCATTGTTGCTTAATCGCACATGCGTCCACTTGCAACCAGAGCATGCTAACTTTCGACTGGTACGTTTTCGATATTGGCTAACCGGGAACCTTGACTTTTAGTCCACCAAAAAAGCGTAACCGCCAGAGCCGAGTGGGTATTTCAAAAGAGATGTCAAAGAGTGTGGATCATCCTCATTATCTTTACCAAGGTGATGTTAGGGATAGATCAGGTCAGTTCTATACTGACCTGGATCTTCATATGGATGAGCGGAGTACCCTCTCCAAAAGCCAGTCGTTTGGCGCCCCGTTGGTGTTCGAACCTTGAAAGGAATTTCCGAGATCGACTACACCACAATCGATCGCGTGTCCAGATCTTTTGGCAACCCTGGATATTATCGCGGTTCCCTGGCTGGCAAACACAAGACCAGTTTAATTCCTTATGTCGGTTGCATTGAGGGCATTTTTGCCCTCAATGCTGCGGAACATTGAATGATGACTCGGATTGGGGGAGTATGAGGTCGAAATTAAAGAAGAACTACTCCTCTGGGGGCTCCGACCGGAGCCAGCTTGTATAATGGTGCAGGTCACTATAATCCAAGGAAGGATCATGTTTCGATCATGATCCTAAGAAACAAACGTGCGTGATGAATGTATAAAAGAAGAAAAGATTAAGAAAGAAGAACCGAAGGTTGGCTGTGACCGGGTTGGCCAGCTATCTGACCTGGACACAGGTCACCTGTCGAATAGAGCAGATTATGTTAAGGAAGCTTATCACTGGTCATATTTCGAAATTGAGGAAGAAAAAAAAATACAGTAACATGCGGTCACTGAAGCTGACCTGGAAAACACCTTTTATCTTCGAGAACCGCTCAGTTCCTGCGGATGGACAGGGCCCTGAAGATCACACGCCCTTAACTTATAGGTGAGCTAAAAGGATCTATTCCACCTCCGTTTTATTCTGTTAGTCACCTGACTGTAGAGGGCTGTTCGAACAAATTAGTCGTGTGGGCATTAATACTGGTGCTTTCGACCCGAAGCGGTTATTTAACCTTGAAGCGGGCAAGCTGAAGGATGCAACTAGTGCACTGCACGACCGGTTGGTACTCTTGGTAGGTCGACCAGAACCGCATAAGCCGATGTACGCCAACAAGGCTGCCTCACTGTCACCTTCTGCCTCACGTAAGGTGCTGGAGGACAATCTGGAACCTATTTATATGAGTCAGTGCCTTTAGAAGACAATTCATGGGAATCGTCTGTTGGTATCACTCGTATGGCGCTGGACTCTAATGGAGCAGCACGCATGGCGATTGCGCCGAAGATCGGGAGCATAAAAGGGCCAGGAACAGCTGAAACGAAAGCGGGGATCAGCCACCATCGGGATTGGCGTAAGCAGGGCAGGAAGCAACTAAATAGAGGTGGAACCTGCACACCTGAGGGCAAAGAGAGAATCAATGAAGAAACCTAGGCTGGACCACAGGTACCAGATCATATACTGAACATAATTTATAAACGATAGCAGGACGAGTAGCTTCGATCTGGTGCAGACCGCCCCAATATAGGTCAGCACAATAGGCCAATCTACAGTCGAGCCACATATCGCCAATACTGTGTTAGACGAATATATGCTGTCAATACGGTCAAGAAAGGGCTTGCCTCGAGTTAACGAGCTGAACCCCGTTCAGGGCGCCGGCCTACCCCAATAGATGTCCTCACTCTGTGATATCGACATTCAGTCGGTCGGGTCAGCTAAACAAATCACTATGGACTGTATGACCTAGATCTAGGCATGAATCGCCGAGCTAACATGGAATCTGCCCAAGCTTTTGAACCTGAGTCATGGGCGATAACTAAGGTGAGCATGAGTCCTACGAGCTGAAAGACTTTACTGGAAGAGACGTGGATAACGACAAGACCAGCGGTTCGATGAGCAAGTCCTATCAGCATTTCTGAGGGATCAAACCCCAAAGAACGAGAAGTGTTTAATCTTCGATGACCTGACGAAAGGGCCAGCAAAGCTCTGGATCCAGCAACTAAACCGGAAACGACTTGAATCAATTGATGGGGGCATTTGGAGAACACTATATTTGACCCGGAATGTCAGTGGCTTGTCAGTATTACATATGAAGAAGGGGGCTGACGAGGCCACTATTGAATATTTTCACCGGTTTAATGAAGCGGGCATGAAAGCCATCATACCGGTCAAGAGTGATGCCGACCGGCGGGAAGCTACCTGGGAACATGTAGACACACTCGACGGCCGGAATTTGGCCAACCAGATTGCCTTTCTGCGCCTCAAGAGCGAATTAGAGCTAGCTCTATGACGTACCAGGGAGCGAAAAATAGAGGTCTTAACGTGGCCATCTGATCGGGTAAGTACAGGGAAAGACCTAACCAGATCAAGGCAGCAAGCCGCCTCGACGAGGTCAGCTCGTACGATTCGCATGGTGGAAAAAGATTTAGCAGCACCGTGTCTGAAGGCAAGTATCCATGACCTGGATGCGATTCGGAAGAAGAACATTATAGGTATCGTTTTACGGCGGAAACTGGCCAGCTTTCTAGGTCAGCACCTGCCGGGTCAGGCCGGCAAAACGACTTCATTGTGGGTCCATTTTACATGATGATCGAACCTGCTGGAAGCGGCTGACCTGCGAGAATTCCAAACGGAAGGGGCACCCAGCCTGTTTACCTAGAGAAGTGCACGAGGCTGGAATCTGAATTTGATGATTTCAAGAAACCAGGGACAATGGTGCACCCTTTTGCTATTCTGCCCATCAAGTCAACTAGTCGTGGGTAACAATGACAGAGTCGATCGACGCTACAGTATGTAAATCGGGCGAGACACGAACAGCGTCCTTTGTAGACCAAGGCTTCCTTATCCACCAATACATAGTTCAATTCATCCACCTTCAGGGTTCGGCTGGTGACCATCACTGGGCGGTATATGGCATCATGATTCAGTACCAGGACAGCTGAGATGAAAGATGGCAAATGCTCACTTACGAGCGTAGATAATAAACATCGGCAATTTCTTAGGATTAAAATGTTTCAACACTGGCGTGGTCGCCATCTTTGCCTTTAGCATACCAAACCCTACCTTTTCTCGGGAAGGATATATATCTGACCAGGTCGGGTTCGGGTCATCAGCCTGATCATCCGCTCCAGCCAGCAATTTCGCCTTCTCATAGGTCGAGGAATCTGACCTGACCTGAATTCTTCATGCCGATCCAGCTCCCGCTACCTAGGGTTGCCCATCCCCCCAACACATTCAATACCGCTGCGTAAGCCGTGAATTTTCACTGAAACGACTGTAATAGTTTATGCGGCCTAGGAAGGACTGCATATCCTTTAGCGAGCGTAGGAAGGGCAGGTTACTAAGAGACTCGAAATCTTTTGGGTTGGTCCAGTTGATACTTTGTAATCTAGATAGGTTACGTTGGGCTTTCCGCAGAAATACGCTGATCGATAAATTCCACTTTTCTCTCGTGATCAGAAATTGATCTACTTTCCTCCCATAAGAAGTCTAATGGGGTAGTCGTCACTAGAATGTCATCAATATAGAATCTCCTCCCTGGAACTGAAGGCTTTCGGTCTGGATCAGGGTCACCTTCAGTAAACACGTTCCCGACCATGACAGGGTCTGATTCGCCTTGATCTTAAGGTTTGCATATAAATCGTTATCCGTTTAGATCTGCTAGATGTTGTTTAACCCAAACGGCACCCGTTTCCACTCGAGCAAACCGAAAGAATTGACAAATGCTGAAATTTCCTGAGCCTGATCAATACTCAAAATCCACTGGCCATGAAACCAAGGAATTGGTCGAACCTATTACAATATCTAGACCCATAAGATATTGTAACAGGTAAATGTCGACAGACTATTAAGGCGAGGTCACCTAAGTACAACGTATCCATCTCAAGTCATCGCTATGTACCGTATCCCGTTTTTTTCAAAATCGAATTAGGTGTACTAGTACGGAATAGTTGATCTGCACCGACCTGTTTACCGGTCTGGTTATTGCCAGGGCAAGTTCCCCCCGCACTGCACGACAGATTGCCCCTAGTTGTGAGGAGTGTGTGTTAGACGATTTGGTGCTGGTGAGGTGATCAAAAATGATCGAGAACCGGGACTCATGGCCGATGTGTTCCTGGATTTCAACAGGATATTGGGACGGAAACAGAGCGCCAGTATGGCATACCGTCCTCAACAAACTGTAAAGCAGAGCGGATGGCGCGGACGATGTGGGCGTGGTGAATGCTGACCAGCAGGATTGGGAGGAATTGCCGAAAGCTAGCCTTTGTCACCGTAGATACCTCTTCTATCTGGCGTATGGTTGACCCTAAGGTCTATTTTAGAGGCAGCGATCCTGGTCGGCTGCACTAGGAGCTGTGATCGGGATTCCCGCCGTTGGAGGATAAAAAGTCAGCGCAACTACTGGTTTGCCCGCGAGAACACGCAATCCATTAAACCGCTGATCTAAACAATGCTCAGGTCGGCCGCACGGAATAGAGCTGGGGTCCAAGGTATGACTGTACTTGGATCGAGTCAAAGAAGTTAATGCTCGGAAGCTGGCCCACAATGTGGCATGGTCCGTTTAGAGTGGCAGAGTTGGTCAGGGACCATGCAGCCAAGCTAATCACAGCAGACACGGATTACAATGACTTCAAGAAGGGCATCGTCTACAAACACGAATAATATTCCCCACTCGAGGTCCTTAAAGCTTACCCATCTTAACTCATGGGAACAACATCCAACTCCCCGCCGAGCGCGCTATGTGCTTGAGTTTACGATTCAGCTATTGGTCATGATAAACAAGATGATCCATACTCTTCGACATCTCGCGCTGTGTACCCGTCAGTTGTCTACCCTTGAGCAAAAGGTTAAGGCGTCCAGTTAGGGCAGCGGGACGAGGGGTGGGAATAGGGTCGCTCAGAGCAAAAATCTCCACTGGGCAGCGGATCGGTTATCTTTGATTTTTGTATACTGATAGCACTGAATAGGAAATACCCAATCGGCCAGCACAACCAAAGAAAACAGGGGGGGGGTACTCCAATCTTATGCGAACTCCAAATAAGTCTCCACAATATTCCACAGTAAGCCAAATCTTCACCTCTCCCTCCAATATAGCTACACGCGTGTCCAGTTGTCGGCGGTTGACGGGGGCGCCCAGATCCGGGAAACGCTGGTAGAAACGCTCCGAGAAAATGACATTCAAAAGCCGAAGGGTGCTGTCGACTGCATGCTTCTTCACATCAGTAGCTTTGTTTGGCGCGAAGACGGCGTTGGTTGCCACCAGGTGCTTCTCGGTCTCTATTGCAACTCGCAACGCCTTAGATATTTGCCTTTCTTTTCATGAATCGGATAGGTTCGAAGACGCCTACACTCTGCACGCAGATCGCGCGCCTTTTGCGTGGCGTACCATTCCGTCTTCTCCTCGACGTAGTGTGCCTTGGCTATGATAATAATGGCGCCTGTGGCTTCATCGGTGATCGTCGTTTCCATTGCAATGCGTTTCTTTGATGTTTTCTGTTGTGGTGCACATCGGCCGTCCCAGTCCCAACGTCCCAAAAAAAACAAGCCAGATGGTGGGACCGATGCCGTCCCAACGTGACCTAACCCGCGCTTTCTAGGCCAATCGTTGTCGTCTATTTGGTCCCGGGATCCCGGGACATTTTATAAGAACGACCCTAAGGCCCTGGTCCAAAAATCAAAAAGCAATTCTCATTCTCACAAAAACCTGATGCTCATTGGCGAATGTTAACCCTAATACGACACACGTCATAAAAGCCGACACACGTCACAGATTTTTTATAGGATCTTTTGGGACAGAAGATCGCTATGAGCCAGAGGGTCTTTGACTTCTAGGGCGGCAGAGTATGGTGTAGCGGTTCCAAAAAACACTGGCGGGTGAGTAATATAGGATCCCTCTGATCGGCCAAACTTGTCAACCAGAGCGGCTGCCAAGGTAAACCCAGTCAATGTGTGATAGGACGCTAGGGGGCTAAGCTGATGCAGCTGGATGAGATCAGGTTGATCCCGAGTGGTTTGAGCCCGGGGCGACCAGGTCAGCTTAATAGGGTGTGATGGATGCTGACCCAGGCAAGCATTGCTGCCCTGGAGCCGGCAAGAGTGGACACAAGTGACCTGTCTTACTATAAGGGCAGTTGACGAGGCGGAAGGTTAAGAGTCGTTCGAGAAGTTCCTGAGATGCCTGATTAGGATGGAGTCATGGTCTATCCATTATTAGCCAATCAGGTGAAGAGGATAATAATATTGGAGTAGTAGGTACGTCACCATATTTGGGGTAGTGCACACAAGGTTCGTAATTGATTCTAGGGATAAGTCAGTATACGATTCTTTTTCTAAGACACGATTCGCTATAGAAGGCTAACTAAGCTCCGTTTTTGTTGTTATTGGTTTACCCGGGGAAGGTCACTGAAGGTCCACCGAAAGTATCCGTCTTTCCACCCGTGTTTGGAATACACCATTGGTCTAAACTCGCCAGTTTTTACCAATATTGTTATCGCTTACAATGATGAAGATGTAGATGGCTACAGCAGGATCCTCAACTACAACGACTCTTTAATTAGTGTGGACCCTACAGCTTTCAAGCAACATGAAGCAAAAAAATTATGGAAGATATGGAAACGTGTAAGTGCTGATTACCGAGCGGCGTATGCGATCTTCAAGCAGTCCGGCTACCATCTCCGTTTCACGGACTTCATAAGGGTCAGGTGGATGTTTATTACCTACACCTACTCACAACAGTCTCGCATCCCCAGCTATTGAATTGCGTGACCCAGTTGATTCCGGAGAATATCGCTCTTGACACGCTCGGGGGGAAAACTCAGCAAATAACTATGCCGATCAACACACCCGAGAAAACCGGCAAGACCTACATTAAATCAATTTAAAAATGTGTTCAAGGCTAAATCACCTAATTTTCAACCAGGAAAAAAGAAGGAGTTAATTATGGACGCAATTCGTGAGCTTACGACGACACGGGAAAACTCGAGCACTGCGCGGTGCCAACTGGATGTCATGGAAAGCGAGCTTGAATTAAAAAGACACAAGAGCCACCGGGAACAAGAAAAACATACCGGCAAGGTGCGAATAATTGAAATGAAGGAGAAAACTACCAAGATGGAGCTAATGATGTCGACTTAACAAAACATTTCCGAGCAGAGGCGTCAGATTGTTGCGCTTGAGCCGGGGAATGTTTTGGCCCAGACCGAAGTTGAAGTGTTGGAGCTGAAGGGATGCATTGCAGCTCTTTGCAAGCAACGGGATGATATTTAGATATTTGCAGAGAGCCAAAGCATCCAAAAGTCAATACACATCGTGCTTTCTTACAGATTTCATTCAAGGTTTTTTCAGAGGGTCATAAACACGACAGAGCACCGGAAGATGTGGGGTATTCGGGGTACGAATCGTCTGCGGTGGAAGTTGTGTTCCGCGGTTGGTAATGCCTCCAAAACATTATTTCTTGCCTGACTTGACTGTAGATTTAGTTTGTTGGTTTTTTGATAGCACGAGCTCGACTGGACGAGGTAAATTGTAGCACCTCGCGCATGGCTTCGTCAAGATGCCGATCAAGCTTACATCGACGCTGCAAATCCACCACACACAGTGTCTGTGATCGTTGAACATTGATTTCTGAATCGAGCATGTCATTGTCTTCATCAGGCACTCAAAATTTGTATCCACATCGCTGTCAATTTGCTGGATCTTGCTCTGCATGTTCAACACAACCCTCTCGTAGTCTATAAGAGAAAGTATTTGCATACTCCGATCGACCGACACTACTGAATAGAAAAACTCTGCATTCGCTCGTGCTTCAAAACCTCCCAGCTTATGACTGAGCACGACATGGGGCAACTGCAGCTTCATGTTCGCACCTCTGTTAATTTTCGATACACTTTGTGATTCTACACCGTCACTCAAAGCACCTACCGTTGCGACTTCAGCTGCTGAAACAGTGAAGATCTGTATTTCCGCTTCTGTTAAACGTAACGCTTTGAAGTCTTCATCCCCAGTGCTTTGGTGACGGTTCCGGGATCGTTTATCCTCTATCGCAAAGAATCTACTTGTTTTCAGTTGAAGTTACCGTTCAAAGTGAATCCTGTCGGCTTCGAAAGGTGTTGATGAAAAAATGCAGAGGTTGGTGGAATGGGTGTAGGCCCTCCGAATGTCTACGAAAGCAATATTGGCTATATAAATTTTATCACGTGTTTGAAAATTTCCAGTTGAAGGTCTGCTTAACGATGACCAGCGACGACTAGTATCGGCTCTCGCTACTTGTCCCGTTCCTGCATCTCCTGGTCTTGCTATCAAAAATTGCGACGACTTTTCTCCCTGTTGATGAGCGGTTTACTGGTACTGAATAAACCACTACAAGGAATCGATCTGACCAAAGGACTTAGTGCGTGGCCTGCGTCGTAGGAATGTTTCATGATGACGTCGATGTCTTTGACGACGCTTTTCCATACGCTTATCACGTTTTTACCTATTCAAGTATGTCGATCGGAGGCGAATGCGATTGCAAAATGGTCGAAATGAAGCCCTAGAGGAGCCCGAACTCGAGTTTAAAGAGAATTCGTGGGGCACAACTGAAATTGCCGAGTCGAATCGATTTGGCCTTTTGTCTCCTTTGTTGTGTGCTTAGCAAGGCACTTGTGTCGTGATCACGTCGATGGGAAAGCAATCGACTGGGAAAAGTTTTTTTCTGAACCATTTGACTGGTGCTTCGTTCGCCATCGCAAGCATTCGCTGTACTGATGGTGCGTGGATGACTGTGCGTGTCCTCAAGGATATATTACTGATCGTCTTGGATTTTGAAGGCTTTGGTTCCTCTGACCGCATCGATCATAAAGATGTATTTTTGGTCGTCTAGAATGCATCAATTTCCATGTTTACGATTTTTCGAATGGAAATACGACTGGATAAAGAAGTTGATGTTCTTTTCACCAATTTCCAGAAAGGAATGAATTAGGTGAAAAATGACAATTTTCGTCTTTTTCAAGGTCTTTTGTACATGATCGTCTAGGATATCAACACAAACGATGAGAGGGACGTGATTGCGGAATTTACAAGCAAGATGCAAAAGTTGCTGCGAGCAAATTGCGAACAGAATTGTCTCAAGGGCATGTATTCTGGTCAAATTAGTATCAATTCTCTCCACCATTAGGAACCGGTGGGCACTACACGTCGTTGTGTCGTGCAAAACGATTTGTAGACAAGATTATTAGTGCGCAGGCAGTCTCCCCCTTTGTTTACCGAAGCGGGGACTCGTTTCACGATTGCATTCGAATAGTATTAGCCAAGATAGCGACGCTGGATTGGACGACCCTTGATGAAACCTCGCAACAGTTGCAGAAGAAAACCGAACATCGAAAAGTTCGGGGTGTCCTTCATACTGGCTATTTGACCCCGCGGTTTTTTATACCAAAGCAAATCTGTCAGAATCCGTCACGGAGCCAATTGTGAACACAGAGAGTAAAGAAGTGCTGCAAACGTTTAACACTCTTGCCAACGATCATCCTGATTGGCAACAGCAGTGGCCAGACGCTCAATATTTTGATTGGGATGCAATGGAGGACATGGAACTTGATTTTGGGCACTCCGCGTGCACACAATGGATCACTTCAACGGAATTGATCGATAGCGTTTTTCTCGAGATTTTTCAGCAGTATTTGGATATATCACCTCAAAGGACGTTTTTGAACTGATCACAGAGACTGATTGTGTTCACTTTGATGCCATGCTGTCGCTTTAAATAAACCTTCGTAAGGTTAAAGTTGTTCCGTGGGCGAAAGAATATCTAGGACTTGAACGATTCCTGGTTGAATGGGGCATGAAGTAGAAATGTTATATTGTCGCTTTTGATACGCATTTAAAGAGATGCAACCAGCAGTGTGCACACTGTCAGCTTGAGTGCATGCGATCTGCTTGTCATTCGCATGATGAGGGGCACGATTACGGGATGAGTCATGTGTGCCAGGGCATATGTGAATTTTGTGGGAAATTCTCGGATCGTTCAGACGACATTTCCCCTTGCGTCTGTCAAGCTGGCCTCGAAGACAAAGTGAAAGTAATTAAGCGCAAAGTAATTGCGGGACAGGACACACGTGTGAAGAAAAATGTCAACTTGCCAATGCCTCGAATTGTAACCTCACTTGCTATTAAACCGGGGCATGAAGGAGCACATCGATGCTCCGTGAAGCAACCTTTATGTGGTATGCCATGCAGTGCAACAAATTGCACTGGAAAATGAGTCGCTGGTGTGAAGCATGAGCATAACGTGCACAAATGCCATAGTAATCAGTGCAGTCACTTGTGTGAGATGAGCGGCTGTACCGAGCGTTGTAGCACAGCAAACCATTTCCATGCCAATCAGGTCGTGGAATCGGCGTCTTGTAACCCTTTCAATTATGCTGGTCGCGTCCAACACATGCGCAAGTCTATCCACGCTTGCAACGAGCTGTACCAAGAGAAGGGAATTTGTAGCAAAGTTGTCCGTGTATCGTCCTCTCGTATTGAGGGTCTGTATGAAACATTTCACTACGATCTCAAGCGAATACGATTAGTTTTCGTAACAATTTGTGAGGAATTTAAAGCCTGGAGAAGTGAATCACTTGGGCTTGCATTCGTGTGGTGGACAATATTTCTCATGGAAGCACGACAAGATGTGAGACGTGTGAGTATTATTATTGTGAGAAATGTTATGGCCGTGCTGGAGCCCATTCGACTTTCCATGGAAACATGCAAAATATGCGCTTTATTGCAAAAGAGAAAGACGCAATTAAGCGCAAGTATGCTCCAGAAGAAAAAGGAATTGCTGAAATGTGTGACTTATACTGTTCTACAGGGGGCGAGGGCATGTCCATTTTTTTAAATATTCGCATGCAAATTCGAGTGATTGTGTATACTCTGGAATTGATGATCACGCCGTCCTTGCGATACATCAATGCTCATAGCGCAACCTGAACCTAAAATTGATGAAGGTTTACCCGCTGAGTACTGGAAGACGATCAGCTGGGAGGATCCTTGTAATTCTGCAATTGAGCGTGCAGAATTTGAAAAGTGTCCGTATTTGTGTGATGCCTTGGAGCACAAAGGCGGAGGAAAGACTCCGTCAGGCTGTGACTTGCCTGTCCTGGCACCATCCCGCTAAGATGCAGACTTACGTTGTAAATGGCAAGTACACCTATATTCCGTTTCGCTTGCTCTCATGCTGAGTTTTACACAATATTTTCGTGTTGGATTGTTCGGGCACGATGATGGGGAGACCCTGGTATACGTTGATAGACAAAACCTCCACACGACCATAGCCGTACGTGAACTTTGTGTCAGGCGGAAACTGATATATATAAGATGCCACGAGTCCGATCACGAGCGCGCCATTGTCAGATAGCATGTGTCCAGCATCGCCTATGAGTCCAAGTGAATTTGTGTAAAACCCATATCAACTTCCACAAGCATAAAGACAACATTAACCGAAAAGAACATCAGAATCTCGAACGAGACGCGTCGGGACCATAACACAGCAAAATCCTGGGCCACTCCTGACAGCATTATACTCTTCAAGCGATTACCAGAGTTCTATCGATACGTTTCTACATAAAATTCGCTACCAGTTTCGCCTGTGTAGTGTACACCAATACGTCTCCAATGCCTCGAAATACATAAAGGATTGGGCAGCATGTCAATGCACAAGAGCAGCATGCAACCAATGTTGCCTGGTCGTCCTTAGAATTGTTGACTTGCTTGCTGCTGCCCAGGACGAATAAGACCACGAGAAGAAATGTGTCGTCGCAATTTCTCCCTTAGAATACTAGTGTGGACCCGATTTTGGTTGACGCCTGTGCCAATGCTGGAGGGAACACATCCGAGTGTCCTAATCTGCATTTCAATGGAATCAACAAAAGCAGGCTCAATTTCTTGGATGGCTCCGTACCCATCCACTCTTCTGTTTATACAAAAATTGTTGAGAACTGTTGCAGCATGAATCAGCCGTGGCAGGTACTGCAGCTTGACCTCATGCGGCTTCTTGAAAATTGTCCACTTTGTGCCCAGCAAGTCGAACGCCTGCTCGACGCGAATCCTAAGTTGGCTTATAAATTTTTTAAAATTATCTTTCTAAAAGTCAATTCCGTCAGTCGCGAAATATGGAGTGAGGACACGCTCACTGATTGGATACGCGTTATCACCGACAAGGTATATTCCCAATGGGAACTGGGCGACCTTTTGGCTAAGATCGGACGCTTGATGTGCGCGAGCGTCAGTCCTCCCGCCTTGACATTGTATTGCGACGGACGTAAATCTGCATAGGTCGTCACATGTAGCTTAAACGTTAACACCATACGCGTGGTAGTGTCCAGAGAAGTAAGAGGTGATGTCATCGGTGGCTTCCTTTCCGGGTCGTTTAATTCGGCATAGCCAGCCGTCTAGGGCGCCTGCGCATCCCTGCATGGCACCATTGTTGCTGAGATCCGCAAAATCTTCGCACTGTAGCCTAGTGCATCTTCAGTTTGAGGGAATTTCAGGCTGAGATATGTATTTTTTGTGATGGCAGTAAGTCCCAAATGAATATGGCGGTAGAAAGTAGGGGCGCTGACGCATGCAACGACTGACGTCGTATCACCCACGAGCAAGCCAGCGGTTCGTACAGTTAAGCACCACTTCAATCTTGATGCGCAGGGACTTGTGGGGTGCATGGAAATACGGCAGGAGCAGTTGAGCCAATTTGAAAGCCGGTAGAGACATTCGGTCGCGACGTTGGAAGCGACCGGGGTACGCTAATACGCCGTTAGTGTACCACGCAAACGAGGACCGATAGTTTTAGCGCTGCGCTCGTTCATTTCCTTGCATGTACGCGAGGGCATAGAGTGAGATTGTCAGGTTTTCGTCGTCATCGTCGTTGTCGAGCCGCGGGAGCCTCATTGTGATCTGCTGTAAAGGACTATGTCAGTTCGAACTTAATGTGAAAAAAATTAGGTCAAAATTTGATTCTTATTTTCGGGACTTATGACTGTACCGGGGTCCCTTCCCGGGACATTTTGCTTAAGAACGGCCCTTAGTGCTAGTAGCAAAGTACGTACAGGCGTACGTAGCTATGATTGGTATAAAATCGTTACGATTTTGTACTTGTGTCCGAGATACCAACGAAAATGTAGGTGGCCTAAATTATGCTCCGGCTTGTAATCCCCTCTTCTTTCCATTTCCTTAAGAGCCGGCGATATAATTTTTAACTTCACTCCCAAACCAGCAAGCTCTCCTGGAAATTATGAGATGAAAAACTACAACGATATTCCTGTTACAAAACAGATGGCATGTGCATCCAAATTCAAGTTAGGAAAAATTTAAGTTTAATTTATGGACGAAGGCGATTTTCTACAACTGTTAATGGCACCAAAAGTTTAAGGAATAATATACCACTTGTGCTTAAGTGACAATGAAAATATACCAAATTATTTTTTTCTCACCATACCCGAAATTGTATTTAAATGTAGGGATATTTACGGTTTGTGCGAAGCCTTTTACGAATTGGATAGCGAGCTTGGTTTGAATTACTAGGCACCAACCAACACCCAACACAAAATAGCTTAAACACGACTGTTGTATTCTTCACTGCAGCAAGAGTTCTCTGGTACTATGGCTCTAGCGATTAATTATCGACTGTTGGAGGAGAAAATTGAGTCCAATTTATGCTTCCGTTGCAAGAGAAAAAAAAGCGCATGCAATGCGGGTAAGTTTAGCCTAACCGATTTTAAAGTTTGGCTTGAGTTTTTTGTGCTCGGAAACGCTAAGCTTCTGAACGTGTTTTTAAAGTTAAGATTACTTAAGCATAATACGAAGTTTAATAAATAATCGCACGGCATTTACGAACAAAAAATACAGTCCAACGTTATCATATTTCCAGAACTTGTAACACATTGTCAACGTTAGATAAGAAGGAGGCGACTCGTTTGGAGACGTGTTTTTCTAAGTGCATGGGGGATGCAAAAGAAGAGCAGTTGGTAATGTCGGAAGATGCAAACAAACAAAAATGACTTTAGCATCCGATATTGAGAAGAACACATTAGTACAACCGTTTATGTAGTGAAGCGATTCGAGGATAAATCCACCGCCGGATGTGGAGCACACCTATCCCTGATTGGCCCAAATTACCGATCGGAACGACCACCCTAAGTCGGCTCATAAGTCAGAAAGATAGCCACAAACTATACGCGGAAAGAGTAGTTAAGGGTATCGGATGGGCATGTGAGGATGCGGAAGGAGCTACAGGGCAGGTTTAGAGTTGGGAGACAATGTGGTTAACGATATCGGCAGCAGCGAGGCTGGGCAGGTCAGCCGGGGTAGGCCAGGTTCGCAGTGCTACCCGGGTCCGACCAGCTGAGGGCCAAGGCTGCATGACGTTCAATGAAGATGGATGACAGTGAGTTCAGACGGTCAAGGGTCGTGCGAGAGGCTCCAGTATGCTAGCGGGGCTACATCAGTGTAATAGCCAGACAAGTCATTATTAGCCAATCGGATGGCCAGGTCGAAGACGTTGAAGATACTTAGCGGACCGCTCTATTTGGTCTAAGGCACACGGACGACCAGCACTATATTTTGTGCAGGGTACACCCTAGTTTTATATTGGGATTAGGGATAAAAATAGTACACGTTTATCTTTCTTTTTTCAGACACAAGTGCTATTGATTCATAGCAGAGGGCTAATAAGGTCTACTCTAATTATTATTGGTTTGCCCAAGGGAGGTCATAAGAGGCCTAACGGAAGTCCCCTGACCGGGAGTCATTGGAATTAGTACACTCACCGAAGTCGCCCGTGTTTGGAACACGGTATCATTGTATTTGAAGGGGAGGCGAAGTTTTGGCTTACAGAGAAAGATTGTGGACAATTGTTTGGAGTTCACGCTTACTCATGAGACTGGAGAAACCCTCTTATTGTCTTTGGTTAGGCTGGCCGATAAGCAATCTCGATCCAGCAGTTTTGGTATACTGAAACTAAGTATAACGCCAGTCCGCTCCCGGGTGAAAATTCCGGCCAGAAGCAACCCTAGCCCTAACCCTCGTCCCGCTGCCCAAACCAGGCATCTTAACCTTTCGTCCATGAGTCCACCAGGGGAGTGTAACCGCCAGTGCTGACGGGTACTCAAGGTCAGATTTCAAGAGATGGATCCATCCCAGTCGTCACAGCCAAGGTGATGGTAGAGGCCGGTCGGGTGAGCTCATTGCTGACCTGGATCAAGACCTGTATGGACGGAGTACCCCTCTGACAGTCAATCATCTGGTCCCACCGTGGGTATTCGAACCTCGAACAAAAGTCCGAGATCAACTACCACATTTATCGAAATGAATTATGCTAATATGATAAACCAAACGTCTCACAGCAGCGAAAAAGGAGGGTTTACATTTGTGGCTCTCACCGTTTGTTCTCGGTCTGGTATCCAAAAAGAGAGACATGCAGTATGTTGACATGTGATTCGTTAAAAGACTGAAGAAGAATGATACTAATTGGCTGTTATTCCTGAGTAGAATGATTTTCGAAGTACCGACATATGTGCGAACGACAGCACATAAATACAAGCTAAAAGGAAAATGTCGTTAAAATAGAATAGAAGAGTTAAAAACAAGCTGGGTCTAAACGTTTGCTCACTCCTGTAGACATTATTCACCTTTAAGTGATATTGTGCTAGGTAATTGGAGATATTAATACGTATCTTTCGGTAATACTGTGGAGTTTGCTACTACAGTAAATTTTTACGCATTTTCCTACATCATCTCCTGTATCCCAAACACGAAAAGATAATTTTCCAGCTCATCTATTATCCTAACCAAAACTCTGACCAACCACCACCACATAAATCTTTCTCCGTGAATACGGCTTCGCAAATCGGCGGGCCAACAACATCGTCACCAGACCATCTCACAGTGTACAAAATGCCCCTAAATGTTGGTGATAAACTTTTTTATCCGAACAACATGAATCTGAAAATTGGGCTGCAACATAGGTCGTGGTTTTTCGTTCCCGTTGAACAAATACTTTGCATATCAATACAGGATGAATGCATTAGCTATGATCGGAGAAATAAATGAGCCTTCTCTCCGACATTGTATGTAATTTTAGGTACCGTCAAGGGACATGAATTTGCATACCGTTCCCTGAATAAAAGTATGAAGTGGCCAAAATGATGCATTTCAAGAATGGCGTAAATAAATGTATCATTGATATCGCAGACATTCTTACGTTGCATTCATAGGGTTTAGGGTTACAAGATTCACCAATTCAGTTTATTCGATACGCGCTGAATAAGGCACCTGTTTTCACAACGAGTACGGAAAGAGATACCGAGGTTACAGGTGCTTGCCAACAAATTCTCGTAGCTGAAGAAGTTTTTTTCAGATTTTGTCTATAGATAATAAGCGCAATTTATTTGCCTAAGTTCCTTAGTCAGTGACTGTTCTATTTTTGCTCAAGTGCCTTAAACAATACATTTGGACAGCTAGAATGGATGCATCATTTGACCACTTCATACATTAGACCACCTTATCAAATAGTACTTTAATGATCTGTTCTTATTGTTTGTTAGATACCGGTTATATGCTTTGTTCTATGGTCTCAAGTCAAAGACCAACTAATTGCTAAATAACTTGATCTAAATAATTTAGACCAATCAAGTTCGAATTGAATGGTCCTACTCGAATTTCCATAGTTTCATATCAAATATCCATTTTAACATCATATATCCAATTAGATCCCCTCTTCTGTAATGACAATCACCGGCTTCACTACTTTGCTTTTCTAAACTCGAATAATATACCGAACTTGATTTGCCATCTTTACGTTCGTCCTCTTCCGTATTGTTATCGTTCATACAACCGGTATCCTCGATAAGCTTCCTGGTTCGATTTCATTGCATCCTGCATGTTACCCTACGTTTCTATCGTAACGTTTGCGGCACGATTTCATCGCTCTGATTTTAAACCCAAGATCGACGGCATGACGCGACAGACGTCGATTGAGATATAACCCGGTTTAATACATTCAAGTTTTTTAATGTAACCTAATGTTAGGCAGTTATTCATCACTAATATCACTTGCACAGTTGTATTATAGCGAGCTGCACTTTGGATAACAATAGTCATTATGCATAGCCAATCAAGTTGCCGTCTCGACACGATGACTCTTAACAGCAGAAGCGATCTAGCGAATCGAGCTAAGTTATAAATTTCAGGTACTTAAAAATAAGGACTAGCATATTTTCCTTCAGCTACTATACCAAAAACTGGCAGAAATTCTCTATACGTATGGTATACTATTTTAAAGCTACACTACTAAATTAGTTTAGATATACCGAACAACATTTGTCATACCATACAAATTTTTATAACCAACTCCAATTCTTAGCCATTCACACTCGATCTGTTTTGGGTAAGGGATACAAAAAGTATATGTGGCACAGTTGAGTGGACATCGCGCCATTGTTAAATCGATGGCGTGCGGCCGGATGAAACACAGTGAAAACAGAGGCCACAAGCCACGTACATATTAGCTATCTAGATGGGATGGCAGTGTAAACCCCTTCCTGATCATCACGGTGACCTTCAAATCGCCCAATTGTGTCGTTTTGTATTTCTTGCCCATTTTCAGATTAAAACCATGCAAAAACATTCCAAAACAAATCATGAACATGTACTGGCATTTATTGTAGTAGTAAAATATAGTCTAATTAGTCTTAACAATTAGCTACTATGAACTTGTGCATTCTAGAATGTAGTCTAGGCTCAGTCATCGTGGATGTGTATTCGTCCCGTGACACACATAGTTGATCTTGGTCAAGACTGGGGGATTCGGTATCTGGTGCTGGAAGATAATTGAAGACGCACTGTAAACTGATTTTCAGTCGGATACCTTCTTCCCGGGTTGTGTATAGTCTTGCCTCGTATTCTGCGACTGATGCTACCTGGGATCGGCCAAATGATCTTGAGATGGTCGAACGCGTCCCTCAGTATACCTTGGAAAATCGTTTGATTCCTAAGCTGCCATAACCATGCGATACCTATCCCACACAGGTCTTTCCACAGTCGCTGAAATACGGCTTTATACGTTTCGTCATACCACCCATGTTTTTGCATCATTGCCTCCTTGATTCGTGAACCTATTGGAGGTGCCGTTCGAGACACCACCGCTGTTTCAAATAAAGATAAATCCGTATCCGATATCATTACACCTCGCCACTGCTGGATCAGCCGCCGCCAGAAAGCCTTCGCTCTTTTACATTCCCATAAGATGTGGCAGATGTCAGTCCTAGTAGTGGTACAAGTGTAATCCAATTCACATCTCCTGCCGGGGGTCGTCCGGATATGGAATGTATTCAACTGCATAGTCACAGCCCTGAAATGCACCCACACCTGATAATTGATTAGCATATTCTCATGGTCCCATACCTTTTGAGGCTCCACATCTTGTAAGCTGGTCCACCAGGAACTCGCCTCACACCTATTCTTCCACTTCGCCAACACCGTTTGCAATTGTGGTGCTATCCCGTGGTAGTACAACCTACGAAAAGCCCTGCGTAATTTTGGCCATATTTTCCGAATCGGCGTCATGTCTTCTACCGACCAACCAATCAAATGCAAGTCCGGATGGGGTTGCAGTACCACTAACTCGTCCAGAATTGAAGGGTTTTCATCATTTTCCTGCAATGTACTTGATTTCACTTTCCAGAGTATCCCATCCGCCTGTTGTGATAAGATAAATGAGTCCCCGCCGACTGTCGCGGTGCCTCGGACCTTCCCGGCGTAACGAGTGTCCACTCGAAAGATTCCAAACTGGTCGGTCCCCGATCGAGAAGAATTGGCAACCTTTCTCCAATCGTATGACCAATTTTCACTCTTGGCGCTGCTAGGATAATTGCACATAGCCATCGTCCTATTTTGGCGCATGTATGTGATTTATCTCCAACTCCCTTTACCTGCCACACATACGTTGTTTTCGTTAGTCTTACAATTCCTAAATCTCGAATATTAACTATCGGAATGCGCTCGTATTTCCGTGGAATGAGCACCCTTGCTTGCACTTCTTGAATCCAGGGGTTGGACCCCCAACTGTAGGTTCCCCAGAACGGAAACATCGAACTTGGAAGCAAGCCGTGATAGGGATACTCATCTGTATCCAATGTGATACTGAATACATCAGAGTGACGTAATCCTTGACTCTTCATTTCCAGACAATTTTCCATTGCAGTTTGAGTATACCTCTTTAACTTTTCATGTTGGTCAGATTTCGGTCCCAGCCATTCCATGATTGTTCGTGCTACTGATCGTGTTTTCACCACACCAACCGACATCCCCGCTTGATAAACTGTATATCCTGTAACCGGCGATATCCTCAGTCCTGCTGAGTAGTCTGAACCAATCCCGTTCAAGTCTAACCACGCCTGTTGATAACCATCTTTTGCAGCTATCAACCACTGATGAGCTAGTTTTAGTCGTTGTGTGGTACTGGAAAAATGTTGAGAATGAGGTGGACCACACATGGCCGTTGATTGGTGGCGATGGAGCACCCATCAACGTGAGACAGTTGATGGGTGGGACAGGCTGATCGAGCATACGACGAAAAGGTAGTGGACAACAGGTGCTCATGATATGAAGGAATAAGCGAAGCACAGTTACTACGCCCGGTCCCAGACACTAACGGAACAGCGACGATCACGATCGCGATCGGGATAACGTTTATTAAGTGGAGTTCACGTGGATGTATGCCGAGATCGGCAGAGACAAGTCAAGATACCGCAGCAATGGTGACAAAGCATATCAGAAGCATCGGGCCGAACTATGAACAGTGCAGATGTTGAAGGTGAATATGATTCGAAGTTCCGGCCAGATCGGCCGAGTCAACTGATTATGCCCCAAAATACGAAGATCAGACATGGAATGGAATGGGGCATGTGGAATGGTGAGTCGTGCGAGTAACGTCAAGTCAAGGCAAGTGATGATGGCCGATGGATTTGTCCAGGGAGGACGTGACAAGGCCCGATCAGGACCGATCGGGTGAAATCGGTGTGATATGGTTACCCCGACAGGAGATGAAGGTCAGGAGTATGGCTGAGCGGGCGAACAAAGTCGTCGTGATGGTGACCCAGAGAGTTTTCGAAGTGATCTAGAGCTGATCGCCCTGATCACTACCCGATCACTCGGCTGATCGCTATGCCGATCATGATCGGGGCTGATCAGCCTCAAACCGGCGTCCAGACGCAAAGGCAGGTGAAGTTCTCAGTTAAGTCGGGCTGGATATGAAGTGAACAAGTGTCCGAAGGGCAGATCTCAAGCGTTTACCAAGTTGTTTATCGAAGATCGGGATGGTTGAAGATCGTTATAGAAGTCCGACCGTGATCAGGGCAGAAGTGGTACAGATCAGTTTGAAGGTGCAGCCAGGATGGGTAAGGTGGTGTAATGCAACCGTGCGACGAAGTGAACAGGGTCGAAGTATAAATCAGGCACATGAGTTGGTGTATGGTACACTAGGTATAGGACATTGCATATATAATAACAGGTTTTGATTTTCCCCCTAAGCAAAGAGTCGCTCCGCTACGTGTTGCGGTCATTGGGAGCACAGGGTTAACTAGTCCCCTCTTGCTCAACTTAATTCCAGGTTAAAACGCGCTTAGACGCATTTTGGCTTACCGGAAGACCCCCGACGGGTTTGTTTAGGTGATCAAACCTCACCCTCAACGCACACGTGTTTGGAACACGTCATTAATATTGGAAAAAGTTTTGTGGAGATAACGTCTGTGGATTACTGTGGAAGATCGTGGTTTAATCGCGTTTTCTTGGTTTCTCGTTATCTCTCTCTCTCATTGGCTGGCCTGATCAGACGAACTTTCCTGATCAGTGCCTAGATACTGATTAAGTATCGACCCCAACCCGTTCTCCGGTGAAGATTTCCACCCGAGGACACCCCCCGTCTCGAGAAGGTCATCCCCTCCGACCTGATCAAGATCATCGTTTTCGTCACCGAGTCCACCTAAGTGAGTGTAACCACCCCCGATCAACGGGTACACAAGGTGAGATGAAGTTGAAGATAGATCCTATCGTACATGACCACCGGTTAGACGACCGGGAGGATCAGATCAGTCACCATAATGGTGATTCATCTGATTCTGATGGCGATCAGGATCAACGGAGTACCCCCTCCGATAGTTGGTCGTCCGGGCCAGTGGGTATCCGGATTCCACCCAAGACTTCTGTCATAGATTTGGAAATCGGCTCCACCACAATGGTGCGCGTGCCCGGATCACTTGGTGACTCAGGATATCACCGTGATTCCTTTGATGATGAAAAAGATGCGAAAATCAAAGTGGAGGAAACTTTTTCGGGTGTATTGGAGGAAGGCGTATCGCCTCCGATGCTGTCCATATCTAAAGGAAGCGATGGTCGACCTGGTCTGGTAGAGTGCCAGGTCGAAATTAAAGATGAAACAACTCCCACATGGCCCCGATCGGGGCCGATCTGGGTTATAGTAAAGTTGACTATAACCCAGGAAAGGATCGAGGTGTTAACCTTGATCCTATGCATAAGAAGAAAATGGAAAAAGACAGAAAAAATATGGGGGCGGATCATTGCGATCCACCTAAAAATATGTGAAACCTAAACCGAAGATCTTCGAGGAAGACGAAGAGAAGACCGAACCAGCCGAGAAGACCACTGTCCAAGATGTGGAACGACTGTTCTATCTTCGAGAGTTTCACAAGTTCCTAGCTACCAACCGAGTGATGAAGATCATTAAACCTAAGATCATCGGGAAGCTTGAAGGTCGGGCGACCAGGCCGGTTATCACAGGCAGTCAACTTGATCTGATCAGGAACCTCTTGGCGCAGATCGACGAAGTTGGTTTCACTACTGGTGCGTTCGACGCGAATATGCTGTTCGATCTGGACCAAGGAACGATCAGAGAAGCTATGACAACTCTGTATGATCACCTTGCCTCGTTACTCGGGGCGAACCCCGTGGTCCAGTCGCCGATCGCGGATCCTTCACACCGATCGCAGTTGGTTGAATATCCTATGGATATTGAGTCAATATATCAATCGTCATCACAATCTGGAGCGGACTCCACCGACTCCTCGGTGGGAATAACACGTATGACGTTGGACCCGAACGGGATCAAGCAGATTGACCCCAAGATCGAGTCGCAGAACAGGAAAAGGAAGCCTGAACCTGGTCGAGTCGGATCAGATGATAGTTTTGAAGATGCTCAAGAAGTTCCGCAGAACAATTCGACTCCCAACAGTAACTCTACCAACATACCGGAGGTCCCAGAGCAAATGAGAACCATGTTCGCGACTATGATGAACCGATTTGCGAGTGAACAATATGGATTACCTCAGTACACACCTGGGCAAGGACAACCATGGCGATCAGCATCAAACATGAACCAATCCGCTGAGAAACCGGTCAAGAAACCCGTGGACGTGGATATGGAATCAGTCCGATCAGCCGGAATTGTTCGATCGATATGCCAGGTCGGTCACCAAGATCGATTTCATAGATCGCCCCCACGTAGTGATGTGGACATGGAATCAGAAGGAGAGATCAGTCAGCATTTTGATCCGGATGATTTGGACATTGAGATGCCTCGTAGGGCGAATATGGCTTCCGCGCAGGCATTTGACAGTGATTCCGGAACGATCACTCGAGTGCGAATGTCGGCGATCTCGGAATTAAAAGATTTCACTGGCAAGGATATGGATGATGATCAGGCTAGAGCTTGGTTGAGTCGGACTAAATCAGCCTTTTTGAGAGACAAGACACCGGAAGGTGAAAGATGTCTGATTTTCGCTGATCTAATGAAAGGTCCGGTCAAGAACTGGCTTAAGCAGCTGAGCCGAGAAGTGCGTTTAAAGTGGCCTCGATTGTGTGAAGAATTTGAAGAGCAGTATTGCAACTCGGGGGTGTCTGTTGCGAGACAGTATTACCACATGAAGAAAAGATCCGACGAAACACCGATCGAATACTTACATCGGCTGAATGTTGCTGGTCTACGCGCGAAAATGCCGATCAAGGACCCACGACACCCGGATATAGCTCGCGAGCATGTCGAACACTTTATTGGCACTCTGGATAATCGTGATTTGGCTGATCAGCTAACCCTGCTCCGTATAAAGGATTCGGAGCAATTGGAACTAACTCTGAGGACGTTGCAGCGAGCCAAAAGTCGACAGCCCAAGGTCGAGGTAGGATCGAACCGGTACCGGTCGAAACCACATCCGGACCAGGGCAAGATACCATCGGCACGACCAGCCAGAGCAATTCGGATTATCACGAAAGAGTCGGACAATTCCGGTTCGGAAGGGGAAAGTGGTCAATCAAGTTTGAGCTCGGACGAGGAACAGTATCGTCATATCTTTACGACGGAACCAGTATATCGCCCGAGATCATCGACTAACGGCATGGATGGACGGAAACCTGGTGGGGTTCAACCTGATCAGGACCGATCTCGTAAGAAATGTGTGCATTGTGGGTCGACCAGACATGGAGATCGTGATTGCTGGAAAAGAATTACGTGTGGAAAATGTGATCGTAAAGGTCACCCTTCAGATCATTGTTTTTTCGTATGCAAAACTTGTGGGAAGATTCACGACGCTGGTGCCTGCCCTATTGAAGAATTTTTCAATCTGATGCGCAAGTGGTATGTGCCGACTAAACATGCTGGCATGCTCCCACCAGATGTCGAGAAGATGTTAAACTAGATCGCTCGCCAGGTTGGAATCTGGTTCGAGCCGAGCGATCTACGTTCTGCATTTATGCATATGTCGGTAGCAGAGATAAGTTTTGGGAAAAGGAGATAACCGACAATACATGCTCTAATTCAAATTGCATCGATCGATGTCCGATTCACAGTCTCAGAGTGGATGAATATTCCCGATCGGACGTGATCATGGAGTTGGATCTACTGCCCGGCGAATCCCGAGGATACTGGAAGTATCACTCTCCCGACAAGTGGTTTAAACAGGCAAAAGCTAATGGAAAGATCAACAATGAAAAAGCCACTATTCTATTTGACTCTGGGGCAGAAGTCTCGATCATCGACTCCGCCTTTTCTCGTAAGGTGGGATGTCGTATAGACAGTACCCAGAGGCAAGAATGTGTTGGGATCGGCGAGAGTTTATATATGACGGAAGGACGATCACGTGTTAAGATCACCTTGGCAGGATCCCTGGTCTACTATTTCAACGCTTGGGTTGGCCGGTTAGCCGGTCAAGACGCGATATTGGGGATGGATTTTATGGTATCAGCCGGTATACGACTTGATCTGTCTCATGGAACCCTGACTCTGCCGGATGAGGTGCAGATTCAGTTATCCGGCCGACGCCCTTTATATGGTACTCATGTGCGGATGCTTAAAATGGGTCAGTACGAAAACATCGAGGTAGCCCGATCAGTCGACGTGATGATTCGGCCGAGCGATCGGCAACAGAAATTGTGGCTAACCCGTGGTGAACGATGGGTACCGACGTTCGTTAAGGGTATCGGCAGATCAAGTTATATCAGGGTTACGAATATATCCGATCAGCCGCTGATCATTCACGAAGACATGATCTTAGGGATGTGGCTACCCGAAGGGAAAGTACCTCGACAGATCGGGTATGTCTCAGTGGGATCACGAAGATATATTGAATGGCAGAATCTGGCTTATCAAGCCACCACGGACCTGATTAGTGACGAAGACTTAGCGGATGAAGATACCTCACCTATGGTCGAGAAGCTGGAATATTCTACGCCGACCAAGCTGCTGATCAGGAGACCGCCGATCGAAGCGATAGGGGAAAGCCGGGTCAAAAAAGGTCCACAAATATTGAATATTATTAGACCCGGCTCACCGAAGACAGCGGATCCAGAGAGCGAAAATGATGGTGAGGAGTTCAGGAACGATTTTGAGAAGAAAAAGGAGGATGAATCTGCCGAAGTTGTTACGGAGGAAGGTGAACCCGAAGTAGATCACCAGTTGGATGACTCACAAGGGGCGACTCAAGATGATGCTGATCCGGAAAAGGTAGATCCGGTAGATGAACAAGTGTTTATACATGAAGGTGGTGATCAGTACATTGAAGGTATCGAGAAGCAGATGGCCGTTTTGCCGGAAGTATCGCCCAATATGCCAGAAGTCACCATGGAAGATCTACAGGTCGGTGATCCCGAAGTGAACACTCCCGAGCAGATCGATCAGCTAAAGAAGATCATCTGGAAAAGGCGCCATCTACTGATGGGGAAGGGTAACGCCCTACCCCCGGTCGCATACGGAGCTGTTTGTGATATAGACGTGGGAAATGCGAGGCATATCGCTCAACGTTGTCGTAAAGTTGCACCTCAATACCGGGAAAAGTTATCCGATTTGATCAAGGGCTTGTTGAGTACAAAAATCATCCGACCGTCAACATCGCAGTGGGCATCACCGATCGTGATTGTGATAAAAAAGAATGGGGTTGATATTCGATTGTGTATCGACTATAGAATGGTGAATCGCCTCACGAAGTTGATGGTCTATCCGATGCCCCTGATCAATGATTTATTAGAAGATCTGGATAAAGTTTTATGGTTTTGTTCGCTGGATATGGCTAGTGGTTTCTGGGTGGTTTCGATGACTGATCGCGCTCGAGAGATCTCGGCTTTCGTTACACCTTTTGGGCTTTTTGAATGGAATCGGATGCCGTTTGGATTAAAGAATGCCCCACAGATCTACCAAAGGCTGATCGACAATGCTCTCTATGGGTATTTCCAGATCAGTGCTGATCGGGAAGCCACCGATCTACATGATGTGTTTACGGAAGGTGAACCAGACCAAGATCAGGGCCGATCAGTGTTGGGAAGGCGATCATACATAGATGACATCTTGGTCACAGCAACATCCTGGGATATGCTGTGCGATAAGGTCGAACGACTTCTGAACACCTGCGAGCGCTGGAATTTATCGATCAGTGTGGTCAAGAGTTTCTGGGGTCAACCCAAGGTCGCTTACCTCGGCCATAACGTGTCAATCCAAGGTTTGGAAGCAAACCCGAAAGATCTGGCTGCCCTCAGCAACCTACCTTTTCCCCGATCACTGAAGGCCATGCAATCCTTTCTCGGATCTCTGAATTATTATAGCCGATTTATCGAAGACTTCTCGATTTACGCCGCTATACTATATGAACTGAAGGAAGTTGATTATCATGGGCTACGAGAACGTGATCGGGTAGGAAGATCACCAATTGAGACTGATCACGAAGTTGAAGTTACTGAAACAGATCTCAAGACTGGATCACTGATCGCTCGAACTGTGCCAGGGTCAGAGGACCATATGGAGCGAGCTATGGTAGCCTTCAGTATGTTGAAGGCGAAGATGATCTCGACGCCGATACTGAAACACTTCGATCCGGAGAAGATTCCCGTGGTGATCCTATATGCCAGTAAATGGGCAATATCAGCCGCACTGGTCCAAGATCACGACGGAGTTTATTGCCCGGTGACGTCCACAAGCCGAACAATAAAACCGAACGAAGTTAACTATGGTATTGTGGATAAGGAGGTGCTAGCATTATTACGTGTATTGGATGTTTGTTACTCTATGCTGGTGACTAGATCGATTAAGGTATTGCCCAAGCGATCTAGTCTGGCTTGGTTACTGTCAACAAATGAGTTAGACGGGAGACTGGGGCGATGGGCAGCGCTGTTATCTCAGTGGACCTTGGAGATCATCAAATGCACCAAGGGCGAAGAAGAAATTCTTGGAACACTGGCAGCCAGCATCACACCCCGATCAGATGTCGATGAAGCTCTGATCGAGGTCGCCCCTCGGAAGCAACCACGAGAATCAATCATTATACCCCCACCGATCGTCGGCTCGGAGAAAAATCTGATCGTTGTAAGTTTTGACGGATCAGCGAGTGTGAAGAAAGGCGTGGGGGCGTATAGCGCGTTGATGTGGAAATGGGACTGTTATATCTGCTGGTTCAGACTATACCCCAGGTATCACGGTCAATAAAGCCAAATATCGCGGTCTGCTGCTAGGTTTGGATCTCTTGTAAGAGCAAAAGATCGGAAGAGTAATCATATGCGGAGATTCAAACCTGGTAATTCGGCAGATCACTGGAGAGATCGATTGCAAAGCACCGCGTTTGAAGTTGCTGACCGATCGCGTTATGAAAGCTTTACGTGGATGGCCAAGTCATGATCTTTTACATGTGAAACGTGATTGGAATCGGAGTGCAGATCATCTAGCCACTATGGCCATGCGTGATCAGACCGGATCGATAGTTACTGATAAAGCATTGCTGGAGGAATTGGTGGAGATCAATAGGCTGCCCGAGCTGATTCATGCGGAAGATAAAAAGGAAGCAGGCTTGGTCTCGATCATGACGAGATCACGAGCCAGATCACCACCTAACAGGTCACTCTCTCGAGAAAGCCTAGCAGAGGAAATAGTGCATGAGATGCGGATCGAAAGAATTCTCAGGGCACAAGACGAAGAAAAATGGATCGTTGATTTGAAGGGGTTTCTGAATGGAGATCTTGAGAAGTTGAGCCAGGGTGAAGCAAAAGATTGTGCTAAGATCGCGTCCAACTATGAGATCGACGAAAACGATTTATTGTTTTACTATGTTTTAGCTGATCAGGCCGATGCAGATCTGGACCGATCAGCCAGGCTCGTGATCCCGGAGACTTTACAAGCTGATATCTTACATCATTATCACGTCCGTTTAGACGGTGGTCACCAGGGCGTAGGTCGGACGTGCCACAGGGTTCGCAAACATTTTCATTGGAGAGGCTTATATCGAAGTGTCCAAAAGTTTGTCGGGACATGTACGGATTGCGAAACCGGGAAGGGTATGCCGAACATCCGGGGTAGATCACCTGGAAATATCCAGGCGACCTACCCTTTCCAAGTGATAGCGATGGATCACATACCGTCCCTGCCAAAATCGTTCAAGGGCAACACAGAGTTGCTGATCTGGACTGATCTGTTCACGGGATTGGTGATCGCGAAGGCGGGATCTACCCGAACAGCCCAACAAGTCGCTTGCGGTTATGAAGAATGTGTCTTTAGGCGTTTTGGAGCTAGTGAGGTGATCAGGCATGATCGGGAACCAGGTTTCATGGCCGAAGTTTTCCGATCATTCAATCAGATGCTTGGTCAGAAATAGAGTGCGACCATGGCCTACCGTCCGCAAGCGAACGGTAAGGCCGAACGCATGGTACAGACGCTAACCAGAGCTATCAAGATGTATGTCGCGGATTCCGCTCAACAAGACTGGGATGAGTATGCAGAGAGGGTGGTGTTTGCGTTGAATTCCTCTTTCGATCGGATCAGGGGAGATACTCCGTTTTACTTGGCGTATGGTTGGGACCCCCGATCTACCATCGAGTCGGTGATTCCTGTTGGATGTACCCGAGGTCGAGATCGCGAAGCTCGTCGATGGCGTATGGGACTCCAGCGCCATTACCAACATGCGCGGGAACAAGTGAACGAACGACTGCGGAGGGCGATCCAAGAGAGAGCTGATCGGAATAATGATCAAGCCGATTCACATAATATCGAACCGGGATCAAGGGTCTGGCTTTACTTGGATCGCGTGAAAGAAGGATATGCCAGGAAGTTAGCGCATTTGTGGCATGGACCATTCCGTATATCCGAATTGATCGGCGATCATGCCGCCCGGTTGATCACTGCTGGTACCGATTATGGAATTTTCCTGATCGTCCACTTGTCGAAGCTGAAGCTGGTCCGGGAATACCCCGATCGACCAAAAACCAGGTTGTCATCCGATGATCAGCCAAGGTTTGACTTCGACGAAGCTCTCTTGCCCGAAGACAGTTGGGAAAGAACGTTGGATCAGAACGAATTTGAAGTGGAAAAGATTTTGGATACCCGATCGGGCAAGAGGACCCGATTTGGTCGAACCCA
>MIQA02007048.1:0-12711 GCA_001887855.2 Sclerospora graminicola | reverse complement strand
CATCGGCTACAACCACCCTAAAATCCTCGAAGCAATGAGCGACAAGGCCAATCTGGCCGTGTTAGCTCAACGACCGTGTCTTGGTGTATTCCCACCCGCTGACTGGGTAGATTCTATTGAAGACACGTTGCTAAAAGTGGCCCCGAAAGGACTGAAGGACGTTAACACGCTTATGTGCGGCTCGTGCTCCAATGAAAATGCGTACAAGGCTGTGTTCATGTGGTTTCAGACCAAACAACGAGGCGGACGTCCACCGTCTGAGCACGACCTGGAGACAAGCATGACGCATCAATTGCCGGGGACACCGAAGCTGAGCATCTTGTCTTTCCAGGGAGGCTTCCATGGACGTCTCATGGGATGCTTGTCAACAACACATTCCAAGGCAATTCACAAGGTGGATGTACCGGCATTCGAGTGGCCAGTGGCTCCGTTTCCTAAGCTACGATACCCTCGCGATGTTCATCAAGCTGCCAATGAAGCGGAAGAGGTTCGTTGCCTGGATGAAGTCGAAAGGTTGCTTAAAAGCAGTGCTGACGCGGCCAAACCTGAGGACTCTCGTATTGCTGGAATGATCATTGAGCCAATTCAAGCTGAAGGAGGAGATAATCACGCGAGTGCTGCGTTTTTTCGTAAACTGCGCGAGCTAGCTGCCAAGTATGGTGTGGCATTCATTGTGGATGAGGTCCAAACGGGAGGTGGGAGCACTGGCAAGTTCTGGGCGCATGAGTATTGGGGTCTCGAAAACCCACCTGACCTCGTCACTTTCAGCAAAAAGATGCAGACGGGTGGATATTATGCCAAGGAAGAGTTCCGCCTCAACGAAGGCTATCGCATCTTCAACACGTGGATGGGCGACCCGACAAAGATGATTACTCTAAAAGCGGTGCTGGATGTGATCGAGAGTGACCATCTACTGGAGAATGTTAACATCACTGGTGACTACTTGAAGGCCGGCTTGAATGAAATTGCAGCGGACTTTCCAGCACTGGTGTCTGGTGTGCGTGGTCAAGGCACGTATTTAGCTGTCGACCTACCAACCGAAGCTGTTCGCAACGATTTTGTGACTCTAATGAAAACGAAAGGAGTTGCTTCTGGAGGCTGTGGAGTCAATTCGGTTCGATTCCGTCCCTCGTTGGTATTTCAGCCACAGCACGCGGCGGAATACTTGGACAAAATGCACGAAGTCTGTGAGATGCTCGTCAAGCAAAAGTAGGAAAGAATGGCACAAAATGTACAATGTCGTCAAGTAGATCGCGCAATAGGGAGTTATAGACAAAATGTACTCTTTTGTCAATCGAATCGTGGAATGCTGTGTCCAAACATGTTTGATCATTCATTAGGTGTCGTGATTAGCAAGGATTGCCGAGAAGACCGACGTTTCGGCAAGGGACGCCAAAGGGCTACCCAACGTGCTCCTTTCTCTAGATCTTGAGGACTAGCGTATATCAATCTATGAGCGTGAGTATCAAAGTATCAGTTCGATGCAGGCCCTTCACGTGTGATGACAAGCTCGGCGTTGTAATGACCCAAAATGGGGAAGAAGAAGGTGACGTCGAGCTCATCAATTCCACGTACTCCACCACCCGATTCCCGTTCAGCTACGCATGGTGGAGCGCCTATGGCTACAAGCGCCATATCCAGGGTGATCCGCAGCTAGCCGACAATATGAACCTTGTTGACCAAGAGATGGTCTACGCAAGTGTCGGTCGGAAGATCAAAGCTGATCTGTTAGGAGGCAACGCTATCGTTCTGTTTGCATACGGTCTGTCTGGATCGGGCAAAACGTTCACTGTATTTGGGGTAAAGATTGGCTTGGAAGATATACATTATGGTCTACAGCCTGCGCATCTAACTTGAATCGTCCTTGCAATGTGCTAGCCTGATGCTATAGACATTCCGGAAGCGTGGTTTAAGCACGAACGTCCCCATCCCTTGGTACTTGTGTGCTCGATATATTGTTTTGTTTCACGCTCAATGCTTACTTATCGTTCATTTCCTGGTAGTGGGGCATCTTTCCTCGACTAGCATACGAACTGTTCAAAGAAAAGCAAGACGGGTGGAAGATCTCGATGAAATACTTTCAGAATGTCGTCGATACTGTTCGCGATCTCATGTCACCCGTAGCGCAGGAACAGCAATACAAGTCTGGCATGCGTAAGGATCCAGATGGATTTACAGACATCGAATGGTGCCAGTCGGTTGTGCTGAAAGATTGGAATGACCTGCGCAGAACGTTTATGACTGCAAATGCTAAAAAGGCAATTGCACCAACGCAATTTAATTTCCAGTCCACCCGTGGGCACTGTATCCTCACGCTCGAAGTTGAAAAGCCCGATCCGGACCGCGAAGGCATGAAGCAAAGAGGTCGCATCTACGTCTGTGATCTTGCCGGTACAGAGCCTGCGGGGGATATCGTCTACGCCGACTACAAGAAAATTGAATTCGAGAACGGAGAAATCGAACACAGATACGTGGGCCCGCACCCGGATGTCTCGAGATCCAAGGAGCTACAGGATCAAGGAAAGAAAATCAATCTCTCCCTCACAGAGATGACGCAGTTTTTTATGAAAATGGCCGAGGCCGTAAAGGCAAATAAACTGAAACCAGGCATGTCGATTCCTGGATGTAATTCCTACTTTTTGTGCAAATATCTCAAGGACACGATGCTGCAAGCACGAACTTATCTGTTCTGTGCCATTCGTCCAGAAGTCAAGTTTCACGGATATACGTTTTCAACCTTGAGTTTTGCCAAGAATGCTTCGATCATCAAGCTTCAGCCAAAAAAGGCCTCGTCAGCCGCGAGCCCGGCAGAACGAAAGCTCATGGCCGAGTTGGAGCAGATGAAGGCGCTTGTCAACCATTTAAAGGAAGAAAATGGACGGATTGCACAGGTACGTATTGCTACAAGTGGCGCGTCTGCAGAAGCTGGTGGCTCGAATGGAACTGGCAAAGACGACACAGCGACGTCACAGGTCGCTCAGTTGACCGAGATGCTCAATGAAAAGCAAAAGGAGCTGGAAAACGTATTGAATGGAGGGAGTGGTGGCGCTACTGGCGGTATGAGTGCGCAAGATGAAATAATGCAGCGACAACGCGAAGAGTATGGCAAGCGCGGGATCCACTTGTATCACTTTGAAGCGGACACGATGTCGCCATACCTTATCAACTTGGATATTGATGCCTACCGCTCAAAGCGATTCATGATTCTTTTAGATAAACATCATTTGACAGTAGGTCCACAGGGAGACGTACAACCCATGTCTCTTAGCATCGTCCATGACCACTGCTCGTTTGAGAATGACGGCACGGAGATCTTCCTTTGTGCTGGTGCGGGGGATGTCATGCGGAACGGAAGAAAAGTGGAAAAGCGTGCGCGCATCCAATTAGTTCCATTTGACCGCATCGTGATTGGAAACGACCTCATGCTCTTTGTTTACCCCGGTCGTGAACCTGAGGGTGAGCCACCATCAGCTGACGCTGCTGTTGCCGAGTATAAAGAAGCTTTGCAGACGGCGGATTCATCCGCGATGAGCGACTTGCACACGCAGATGAAACAATTTGAGGCCGAAAAAGCAAGATGGGAGAAAGAAAGCCAGGATCGAGAGGCTAAAGCAGCCGGTACTAACAACACGGCTGCTCAAGCTGCAGCTGCTAAAGCAGAGGAAGAAACACGTCTAGCCGCTGCAAGACAGCGGGAACTTTTGGCACGCCAAGTGAACGATCAGGAACTCCGTGAAGTGTTACCTAAAATTGCAGAGCTCACACAGATTGTCAAGTTTTTGAACCGTGACGTACTCAGATTTGAGACAGCGCTACAAAGCTCGTCGATGGAAGATAAAGATGGGAGTAGTATACCAAAGGTCAAGGTCAAAGTGTGCAACATGGCTACGGAAGAAACGATTTTCCTCGACGTGTTTGAGTTCGTAAAAGCGCACGCTCTACTGAAAGATGAAGTCGCTTTTCTCCGTAATGCGCTCATGAATGGCCGAGAGTACGAATCACCGGCAGGTCATGATCCGATCACGTTACTCTTTGACAATTCGTTTCACATTGGTAGCGCCACGACATTCCTCGAATACTTACTGTACAATTTGGAGACGGAACCGGACGAGTCTCAGCTCAATATTAAGCTCGCTGTTCCACCATTTAATACGATTGGAAAATTACAAGTGATTTGGACGCCGCTTTCATCGCCCGATCCTGAGAAACATCACGATTACAATTTAATGGACGTTGAGAGTCCAAAGGATCTCCTGGGCAAGCCATGGACATTTAGAATTTGCATTGTTGGGGCAACGGGTCTTCCAATTATTACAGACTTGGCGTATTGTCAGTACGAATTTCTAGGCGAGCTCTTCACGACTGAGAGTGTCGAGCAAAGCACACGAAGCCCTGTTTTCAATTACGAGTTCATTCACCACGTAGATTGTGTCACGGACCAGTTTATCGCGTATCTCCAGAGTGCTCGCATCGAGTTTCAAGTGTTTGTGAAGCCTTACATTCTGGATCCACCTAAAGACAAAATCTCGACAATGAACCCGGTTATTGCTGCTCAGCTTGGTATGGGCCATGCAGGTTCGTAACTTTCTTGACTGATGACGTAAGTACAGTACTTATCTTCTCACACACACGTTGTGTTAGCCAAGCCCACGTATGATGAGCTTCAATCGAGGTGCACAGCCCTAGAAGTCGCGCTCGCAAGCGCCACACAAGATCTAAAGTTCGTCGTGGAGCAGTACCGAAGTGCGGTGGGCAGGTAGGTCGTTATACTGATCGTCCAACTTCAGTCTTTTGAATCTTAATGCGGGGTTGTATCCAGTGATCCACCAACTCGTACATGTATTCCTCAAGATCGAGTTGATTCTGAAAGTAATGACTCCAAGAGGCCAAAGCATTTGGCACCATGCACACCAAGGAAAAAGTTTGAGTCCGCTAAAGACTGTGACGTCCGACTGAACAGTCCAACAGGGGACTTGAGTGCCTCTCAGTAGGATCAGATGCCACGTTGATCGAGTACCAAGGTCAATTAATAGTAGACCACCATGGTTAGTGCTCGTTTGGATAGTAGCCATATTTACAATAGAGAGGCATATTTTGGGCGGACGCTTCACAACTGTTTCGCGTTCGCGAGGTTTGATTTGCCCTTGCACTACTAGACACAGACGATAGAAAATAAACTCGCAAAGTATGGCTGATGTCGCTAGTCAAACGGCCATGAGATCGAACTCTATGATGCCTCGGCTAGTGGTAGACGACGACATTCGAGTTAAGGTAAGAGATTACTCTCCGACTGGTGGGCGTGTAGAGGCTTAATAAGGAGGTTTCTCGCTCTGATTAGGTTGATAATGAGTCTGTTCCACCTCGAAGACAAACTGTGTGTATGCCAGGCACTAATTCTGCTTCAGCGGGTCAGAAGAGAAACGTTAGCACGCCATTGAAAATTCTTGTTGCGTCATGGAATATGGGCAACACGATGCCACCTAAAGACTCAAAGTTATTGAACGATTGGCTTCCAGAGGGCGGTGGCGACTTTGATGTCATTGCAATTGGGTTGCAGGAGAGCACTTACAAGTGTGAAAAGGTCTCAGAAAATCTAGTGCAAGTGGATAACTGGCAATCGACAATGAATGATAACGATGGCGTAGAAAGTGACGGAAATCTTGATATTGCTGCTGATGTCGATGAAGCTGAAGAGGGTGAGGATAGTGAAGGAAAAGAAGAGGAAAGTGCTGCCAAATCGAAAGATTCGGAAGATCAGCAAACGCTTGAAGGAGTAGATGATACGCGAAGGTGTTCAGGAAAGACAATCAAAAGCAATAGTTTCACCAGCGAAGCGATGCTAACAAGTCCAAACGGACCCACCGTAGACTTACAAAGTAGCAGTCCAACTGGACCAACCACATCGTCGGATGTGATTGTAAAACGATCGCGCACGAAAAAGTCTATGCGCAAAATGACGAGAATGGTCCGTCAGCTTAGTAACAATCTGCGTGACACGATGGAGAATGTCCACGACTATCCATTCAGCAAGCAAATCTGTTTGCATCTGGGTGAAAGGTATGTATTGGCTGGTAAAGTAGAGCTCCTGGAGATGCGGTTGTTTGTTTATGTTCATGAACGCAACAAGATTGGTGAAGTGGACAAACTTGCAGTTCCTACAGGGCTAGGAAGTGTCATTGGAAACAAGGTACTCTGACCGATTTTTTGCGACTTTTGTTGTGTATTATTGCGCAACTAACTTGGTCCAACCTTTTTTCCGTAAGTAAGGGCGGTTTGCTGTTCAAATGCGTCGTAGAAAACACATCTCTATGCTTCGCGAGTTGTCACTTGGCTGCTCATCAAGAGCAAAAGTTTCTCGACAAGCGTAATAGTGACGTAGGAACCCCCCCCCTCATGTGTTTTTCACGTTAGCTGTACCCAGCTCACGGTTGTTCTCTTCTTTTCTCATGACCCAGTGCTCGACAATCCTTGGTGCACAGTTTGGCCAAAAGCACATTTCAATCGATCATCAGTTCGATCACTGCTTCTGGTTCGGTGATCTGAATTATCGATTGGATTTAAACTATACCGCTCCTCGTCAACGGAATCATGAAAAACACTGCGCCGAGGTCATGACACTTGTCCGTGCCAAGAAGTGGGCGACGTTAAATCAGAACGATCAATTAAAACATCAAATCCAAAGCAAAAAGACGCTTGCGGGGTGGGAACTACCACCGGCACTGTTTCCTCCAACATTCAAACGAGTGCGACACACTCTCGATGAGTACTTGGTAGGTCTTGCGATTGCTTGCCTTTGTTTTCGTCGTATCCTGATAGACTGATGAGCATAACTACTGTACCAGTTGGAACGCGTTCCATCCTATTGCGACCGGGTCTTATACAGGTCATTGCCAGGGCTGCGTGCTAATATAAAGCTGTTACAGTTCTCATGTTTTGAAGCGATTGCAACAAGCGACCATAAACCCATAGCAGCGGCATTTCAAGTGGCCCGAACTCTACCAATTTGTATTAGCACCGCAGAAAAGTCGACGCTAGTTGAAATCACAGACCTTGCTGGCAAGGACCTATTAGGGCTTGATCTGGCTGGACTCAGCGATCCGTACGTCAAGTTTTACTCGGCTCCAAGGGATGTGTTGCACGTAGATTTGAATGGGAGCCACCCAAGCACGTCGACGATTTCGAATTCGTGCTCGCCAAAGTACGTATTATTCACTTCCAGCTTGTAATCTCCTGGGAGCTTAATGCTTTCATTTGCGGGATGCTCAAAGGTGGCGAGACGATCAGGTACCCAAGCTACACGTACTATGTGACAACGAGCAGGATATCAAACGTGTCCATCTAACATTGGTCATAAAGGACTATGACGCCACGTCGAAAGATGATTTAATGGGTAGGATAATGCTTCTCAACGACGTTTGCTATGACGATACTCATTTGCATTGCTGGAAATATGTCTCGTAGGTGTGGCCTCGGTGTCGTTGGAGAGATTTTGCCAAATCCGACCACGCTTTCTACCGTTTGAGGTCCCAGTGACTCTAAACGGCAGAGCTGCAGGCATAGTTACGGGCAAGCTTCGCGTCACACTTCCGAACCAGGCTACGCTACCTACTGAAGATATAGGACACTTGATCCGAGTGGCAAAATGCCACTGCACTCTATCCTAAGTAAAATGAACGATCACATTAACTACACAATGTTGCCAATATACCTTCCTGTATATATAAGAAGCACCGCCAATATGGATACAGCTATCGTGTTACACACTTATGAAAAACTCAAGCTCTAAGGTTCCAAGTCGTCCGTATGATTTGTCTAAAGTTGCAGCAGTTCATGATCCTCGAAGACCTCTTCAAGCCAAACGCGTGACTGACCCAGGATGAAGACGGCACCAACCAAGCGGCATCCTCTTGGCACAATGCCACGATAAAAGCGTGACAAACCTCCTTCGCGGTAGATGCGCGCGGCCGTGGCGAGAGTGCTGGAGGCATGACCAGACGGGACCGTCATGGCTTCTCCTTGCATTACAGTCTTGACCGTATCCACAGGTTGCGTAGCTATTACAGTAATGAGCCCAGCAACGATACTGCCCATAAAAGATGCCGACGCTTTTTGGGACTTGGTAGCAGTGTCCACATGACCGAAGGTTGCAGGACTTAGCGTATGCATCTTTCGCGTCAACACGGGACCCAGCGCCAAGTATCCAGCACACCACATGGCCTCTCGCGCGGCAGTCGCCGTGAATCCTCTCATTAGCCGCGCTACACCATGAACATGAGCCACCTCTTTCACAGTTGTACCGAAACTTTTGCCACTGTTTTGCTGGAGCGTCATGAGGAGCTCTGCAGACGCACTAAGCGGAGCCGATGAGATGCCAGATAGCGTACCACATAGCAATTTAGTTTGATCTGAAGGCGACTCTCCACGTGCCGTCAATTCACGCAGCAATCGACCGTTTACTGCAAACTGAAGAGCACTCACGGGCGCGATGGAGGCCAACGAGACGCCAACGCCGCGATAAAGCGCCAATGGAGACCACTGGATACGACGACCCTGTTGTACCGCGTTCTTGATTGCTACCGTTGGCTGTTGCAAAATAACTTCAATCATGCCAGCAATAGAGCCTATAGCGCCATTCTGGAGACCAGATAGTCGCTCTGCCCGCTCCGACATTACCAAGGACACGTGATTGATTATGTAAAGCGAAATTTTATTGGTCAAATATATAGCCAATTGAAAAGCTGATCCTACAGCCACCAGGTAATCAGTAGGTGTCGTAACCATGACAATGCCGTCCGCCGAAGTGAACGCTGCGTCCGTGTCGGTTATCCCCAATTCGATGTGGAAGTCTCCACAACTTATTCAGGAGGGATCTCTCGTTATTCTTTTTGAAACACACAACTCGGTTACATACTGCTACGTCCAGCGCGATGCCATCTACCAGAACCGCCACGGCGCTTTCTACCACAATGATATGATCGGTCAACCCTTTGGCTCAAAGATAATTTCCAGGAAAAAAAATGCGCAAGGCTACTTGATCTTGTTAGCCCCTACTCCGGAGCTATGGAGTAGAGCGCTACGCCATCGCACGCAGATTGTCTTCACGCTGGACGCCAGCGCCATCATGTTTGCCGCCGCCTTACGCTCCGGCTCGCGAGTTGTTGAGTCGGGTACAGGAAGCGGTGCGCTTACCACGAGCTTTGCGCGGACGGTAGCTCCACACGGCCACGTTTTCACTTTCGAGTTTAACGCGCATCGGGCGGAAATCGCGCGCCAAGAATTTAAGCGCAACGGGCTTGAGAGTGTGATCACCGTAGAGTGCCGAGACTCTTGTGAGCAAGGATTTCCTGATAAACTAGAGGGTTCGATTGATATGGTATTTTTGGACTTGCCAAGCCCCTGGAATGCCGTCGGTCATGCGTCCAAGATGTTGAAACAAGGAGGATTTTTTGCGTCCTATTCGCCATGTATTGAGCAGGTTCAAAAAACATGCGGTGCCCTTAGAAGCGCCAACTTTGAGAGTAAGTGTTTTGGTAAGGCATCCGAGGGATGAGATTGGCAGTGACGTTTATGGATCGATCTATTGGTGTTTTATAGTGATTCGGACAATCGAAACGAGATTAGTGCCATACAATTCGCGGCGGATTGATCTCCCGGTACCAGACTTTGGTTTTGAAACGAAGGAAAAGACGAAGAATGAAGCCGCAACAATAGAAAATGCAGACGAAAGATTAGAAGAAAATTCGTCTAAAATTGAAGACGAAAAAGGAGGAGAAAGCAAGAAGAGCAACGGACGCAAGCGTAAGTATGTGCCTGGTGGTGTTGGAGAACACATTGTGGCTAAAAAGGACGATGAAATTCGGGGACACACAGCATATCTTACGTTTGCGACCAAATTTTTGCCATGAAAAGCGTAATGCAACACAATCGCTTAAATGGAGGCAGTTCTTTGGCTAGAAAAACATTGAGCTGGAATCTCATACACTTTGAAGAACGCTAAGCGCAGGGAAGCGACACATGAATAGATTAGATTGACCATTTTTCAATACTTTCGATATCACTCCCAACGGAAATAGCCTAAAATGTCTTTCAAAATAATTTCCCATCCGATAGCAATAACAACTTGGAACAAGAGCATCCAGATAACAATCCACTCGAGCTTGGCACCTTGATGGCGCGTCAATTGTTGGTTTAAAACGCTTGCCCTACAGAGAGCAAAGTGACAGCAATTAGGAGAGTTTACAATGGAATGATCATACCTGGCTTACAAATCGCGTAAAACGTTGAGACGCTTATTTAAAATGGCTACACGTTTTGCCACACCCTGGTACCTAAGCATTTTCTCGTACAAAACCTTGAAATTATCACTTTCCGGCGATTTGAGGAAATATTCCGGTTCGTCAAGAATGTTTGAATGAATGTTCACGTCGGCGAGCTCAATAAAAAGCTGCCCAATAAGCTTCGACATCTCTTCTTGCGAGAATTGAGTTGCCCCAACTGACGCAAGGTTAAACGGTATTTGATATGTCAAGCGAATACGATCTTCCACACGCGTCTCAAACGCACCCAGTGTAACAGATTGGGACAGCGCAAAGGATATCGCAATTTTTTCTGCTACATTCATCGTACAGAGAATAATGGCATCCCTAGCAATACTAGACCGGTCACCATAGCCAAATTCCATTTGTTGCGCATCCACTTGGTTCACTTTTCCTGATGAGAAAGGTGTTAACATCCTAAGATGCTGGGCTTCTTCATCTCTTGTCAGCCCCCAACAGATACAGCATCCCGAGCTACAATGTCAAACCATACATTACTTACTTTTCCCAGTTGCCAATAAGAGATTCAAATACAGTACACTTACGCAAAGAAAAACACATGCTTTTCTTGAAGTGCCGCAGCGTGTCGGGCTTGAAATACGTCCACATCGTCCATAATCGTAGATTGTTCCGGTGAGAAGGTAGAATGTAGCACCTCCAAATGCATGTTGTTCTTCCAATTAGCTAGTGGAGGGATTTTTGACGTTCTTGTTGTAGATGTTCCATAAGTTTGTGCGTTCAAAGTATTCACTTGACGACTCTCCTTAGCATGCCAGTCCATCCAATTCAGCAACTTGAACAGAGCGATCTGTTCACACGCGTAATAAATTGCCAGACGCCTCCTTTCAGTGTGCGTGGATTGCAAAAAAGGTTTAAAAAGATGAGCTCTCGCCAGCTCCTCGTCATAGTCCGAAGCATGCACACGCCATCTTCTTCCACTGGGTCGACGTGTTAGCAAATTAGAAGGAATTGTGCCACTTATCCTTTGCATCTACGCAAGACAAGACATGTCACTAACACTGGTAGTAAAATTTTAAGTGGACATGGAAATCCCCACCGCTTGCTCCACAGCTTCCAAGCCATGCTTGCGGGTTCTGGACACAGGAGTTCCAAGACACTTCCCGCAAACTCTCGACAAGTTTGGTGCGAGTGGAGTCGTCGAGGCTACAATTGGCACTGACTTTTGGCAGTCTTGATCTTTTTCTTCTTTGCTCATGTCACCATCGATAAAAACTTCAAGTGATGATGCTACTCCTGAGTTTATGCTGTGTCGTGTACGACGACGTTGACGATAGGAAATCTCGGATGGCAATGAGTCCTGCATTTCTTTCTATACTTTTCTTCCACGAAAAGTCGCTACATCACAAATACTTGTAATCGGATCAGTTGATGCTAGCGGAAAGTGTGACAAAGTTTTTGTCCCAAAATCCGTCCACAGCCATTGCCCAATTTGCCACGCTGAAGGCCATCTTGGCGCTGCTGTGGCGTCGAAAGAGTCGAGTGATGTTTCTCAGGGAGTGCGCTGGGTTCGTGGTGGAATAGCCACGGGCAGACTTTCGTTGTTGGGTGATTACAATGACGCGGACTGCACCATAGTATCCCGATTTGACCGGCAAGGACTTGAAGCTTTCACAATCCGTCCTGATTTTGCTGCAAAGCCCACTCAACCCGGCGTTGGTTGAGGTAGGATCTTGGCTACCAAGAAGAAGTAGATCTTATACAAGAAGTTAGAAATGCCAGACCCCGGGGGAACACCCGGGGGAAAGGAGGTAGTGGCTCAAACATCGACTCAGAACAGTGATGTCAGGTCGGAAGGGCAGACACCAGGCCAGATTGATGAAATTGTGTTGAAATCACAACAGAGTCAAGAGGCGGAAGAAGACCATCATCAGCTGGAAGATACTGAAGAAACAAAACATGTCCAAAACGGCGTCACGGAAGATGTCCATGAAGGGACCACTCTGGGGCAAGACAAAAACGACGGTGTACAAAAACAAAATGAAGAGAGCCAAGAGGACACAGTGATGGAAGAACATAATAAACTCAAGGAAGTTGGAACTCGAGTCATTACACCTGATTCACTGTCGGAAGTCCTGGCGCAAGCTCTTTCCGATGCATCACAAAAGAGACCGAGGCTACAAACATGGCACGATCTCATGCAACAGCTGTTTGAGATGGTTTTCGGCCAAATGATTAAGGAAAAGGATGAGAAGAGGTATGCGGACACGAAACTGCCGAAGATCACAATGAAGGAACAGGAGCGATTGATTGATCTGTTTGAGTTAGTGGTTGTACAACAAAAGCATGACTGGACGATATGGAAACTAAAGGTCCAAGAAGCATGCCGGATCTTTGTTCGGACTAAGCAATCACTGGAGAATGTCCTGGCAAAACT
>MIQA02007046.1:0-19403 GCA_001887855.2 Sclerospora graminicola | reverse complement strand
CCAGCAGTATCATTAAATGTGAAAAGGCTCCTCAGCGCCTCATATACGCTCTTGTAGCCCGTTAACAAATTTATCGTTTGAGGCCTTGACCATTGAAATCGGTGGCTCTAGTGCTTTATAATTGCAGATGGAAAAAATATCCCCTTCAAAATTGATAGTTTTGGTTCCAGAATTGGCTGAAAGTGCGCAGCGTGCGTTTTCATTTGCTATACCCTAGCCAATTACATTCTAAGACTAATTTTGCCAAATTGGACATAGTGAAACGGTATTTTTTATAAAAAGTCTGCATATCGAAATCAGTAGAAGCGATGAACCTATTCGGGCGCAAGTCGTCGGCGCCTAAGCGTACAGGGCCCGTGGCAACAGCCGACACGATTCGTAAATTGCGCGAGCAGCTTGATTCACTCGAGAAGCGGGAGCTGCACATTGTCAAAAAGATTGCGCAGCAGCTTCAGGAGGCCAAGCAGAAGAGCGCTGCCAAGGACAAGCGTGGCGCTATATTTGCGCTCAAGCGGAAGAAAATGTTTGAAGCTGAGGTAGAAAAGCTGCAAGGTGCACGCATGACACTGGAGACACAAGTGATCACATTAGAAAGTGCGCACATTAATATGGAGACATTTACGGCGCTTCGGTCCGGTGCGGAGCAGATGAAGACAATCCATGGCCAGATGAATGTCGATAAAGTTGACAACATTATGGACGACATTCAGGAAGAAATGGCGACAGCAGATGAAATTGGTCGGGCTATTTCTCAACCGCTTGGCTCCCAGCTATACGACGACGATGAGCTTGAAGACGAGTTGCGGGAGATGGAGGAGCTCGAGCTGGAGGAAAAGACACTGACAGCTACACCCGCAGAAGCTTCTTCCGCACCGGCAGCTAAATCTCCGGCAACGCCAGCTACTTCGGCAACTGCGTCGTCGGCGCCTCGGGTACCGATGACACAGTACAATTTGCCGGACGTTCCAACCCACACCGTGGAGTCCAACATTAATGTAGTGGGTGGCGCGGACGAAGACGAACTGGAAGCGCTGAGAAAACTCGAGGCATCTATGGCGCTGTAGTCGGGATAAAATAGTCCTTAAGTTGAAATGATTAAGTGTAGCGTAACTTAGTTGCTTTCTCGCCTCTTTTTCACATATATATATATTGCAATGTAAGGAAACAGAAATTGGCCAGCTGCAACTGTATTCTTTTAGAATGATAACGGTAACTGTATATAGTTCCTCTCATCTTCTTTCTCTTGTCTTGTTTGCAACCTTTTCTGATGAGAAACTCTATGCGTTCCCTCTATCTCTTGACCCACTGGAATTGCTTTCGAGCCTTTTTCTGCCCGGGTTTCTTTCTCTCGACCATACGCGGATCACGCGTCATTAAACCTGCTTTCTTCAGGGCCGGCCGCATTTCCGGGTCAAATTTTTCAAGTGCACGAGAGATACCGTGACGCACAGCACCAGCCTGACCAGTCAAACCTCCTCCTTTGACCGTGCAGTACACGTCAAATCCACCAATTTGCTCAACCACGGAAAAGGGCTGGAGCACTTCTTCACGGTGTGTGTCACGCACAAAGTAATCCACCAGATCCTTCTTATTAACCTTAATGCGACCAGTGAAAGGCTGCGCGGCGGGTTTAAGCCAAACACGCGCGACGCTGGTTTTTCGACGGCCTGTACCGTAGGACCGTCCCTTCGTATCGAGCTCTTGTACGCGGACTATCCTATTTTTGGCTTCGTGAAATGCTTGACGGGCTGACTTGGCGCGGAGAGCGCGCTCCTCTACCACGCTAACCATATTGCGAACTGATTGCAGCCATGTGGGCACGCCTTCTTCAGTCACAGCATCAATATCTCCATCAAAACCAAACCACTCTTCTCCATCTTCAGCACCCCAACGTTCTTCGTCAAAATATTCGGCGTTATGATCCAAGAAAACTTTAAGTCGTCGCCGTCGTTCTTGAAGGGAGATACCTTCTTCATCAATGGGCAGCAACTCTTCCACTTCTTCATCCTCTTCGTCCATCTCTGTTTCTTCTTCTTCAAAATCCGAGTCGCTGCTTTCTGATTCTGAATCTGAATCGCTGTCATCCGACGATACAAAAAGCTTGGACGCATCTGAGTTTCTGCTCGTAGTCTTTTTGTCCACATCGCTGGGCTTGTCCGTCAAGAAGCGCACGCCAGACACCGTTGTATTGTTAAGTAAGGGGCGAGAATCTAAAAGTAGTGAGTTCAATGCAGCAGGGCCTGCCGCGCGCACCACCCGACGTGTCGTCAAAAACAGCAACTTCATGGCAATTTGGGGGAGGAACGAGCGTGAGTGGATGAGGTTGGTGAAGTACGAGTAGTACCCTAAAATGTGTGATCTACACTAAATCTGATACCGGTATTCTCATTAGGGTCGTCCTATACTAGTAATTATGAGTGATATTTTAGAAATACGGCGCCGACTCAATCCATCAAAAAAAAGGTGACTCAAATGGTTTTAAATAATTTGTCAAAAATTGTTTTTAACAGCTTTACATGAGAATTTATACCCGCTTAAAATTGATAACAAGGACGTTATTACCTCTACTGTACATTTCGGACAATGGATAAAATGAATTATCCAAAAATAAATTGGACGTAAAGCTTATAGAAAACGATATGAAATTTTACACCAAATAAAAATGACAAAAATCTGTCTTCCGGTGATCGCAATTACTGTAAAACCTGTTTTAAAACCCCATCCCTCGATTTGCCCCCCCAAGTCCACCTGGGGTTTATTCCAGGGCTGGTAAAAACCTGGAACCGAAAAGTAGGTTTGAATAAAACCAGAATAAAACCGGAATAAAACCTAAATAAAACCTAGATTGCACAGCCCACACGTTAAGTCAAGTCTTAAAATAAAAATATATATCAAATTCTACGAGAATTCTATCTGATTATTGCTTTATGTGTTATTGGCCATATTTGGCGTTCGGGAGTCAGCAAGAAAGTGGCGATAAGATCTCTGCAATCGAGTCTTGAAAATTTATGAGGTTGAAATTCTGATATCTGATGACTAGACGATTAAAACCTACTTTTGCCGGATTTTAGGTTTTATTCCAAACCTGATTAAAATCTAATGCATTTATTGTGAGATTCGTCCAGTTTGGCTAAAAGAATCGAATAATCTGCCAAGGCTTATGTACTTTTGTGAACCTTATTAAATAAATAAATAGGTCATGTAACCCTCGATAAGATCCGTAACCCCCGATTTTTTTAGCTTATAAGGCAGGCCTTACAAATCAGAGAAAGGCAGCTTTCCACGACGAATGCCGGTTCTGTGACTGGAATTCTGCGACAAAAAGTTTCCGAAACGGCAGGTAACAGAATAGCGATGGTTTTTGATCTCTCAGTTTAGGGTACGTGTATGCTGATGCGGCAAGACTTTTGTTAAGGAGGGATACACTCCGATTTGGAGCGTTTTTCGGAAGTTTAGTGGGCATCTTGAACTCGCGACAAAAGCCGTTCGAGGTGGACGAAAGGATGCTGTGAATTTGGCGTTTGCAGGAGCAGTTTCTGGCTTGTCTTTTCTCTTGGACTTACCTTCGAGGCGGAATACCATTTCATTATATACTTTGTACGCATGCTAGATGTCGTCTGCTGACACATGCTGTCGATAGGTGTCTCACCAACTCGGCGATACTTGCCAGAAACGCTCTCTGGTATTAGCAACGCTGCCATAATGTATGCGTTGGTGGTAAATCCGAGTCTGCTGCCTAAGGTACATTTTCTCAGTTAATACGACTTTTCTATCGTTTGCTTACGTTTGGATTAATAATAGGGCTACTACCAGTGGATGGCGGTGCTGTTACTCACCATGGATTGGAGTATACGGTGTGCCAGCGTATGCGTGGTCAGATAGATGTTCGCGTCAACCCGCTGCCTTTTCGTCTGTGTCAACCACACTACCCGATGTACGCTACGTTTACTTTGTCAGTATCTTGTTCTACTTCTTACTATTACCCGATGCTTCGTTAGGGTGTCGTGTGAGACACACGCGATCAAGGAAGGGATCAACGGGTTTGATAGTGGTGCGGCACTAACTCAAGTCTGTCAAGCATTTTACGGTGTTGGTTTGGCTCTAGTCTACAACCTCCATCTCTTCTGTTTCCTTGATTTACACAATTTTGATGGATCATACGATGGCTATCTTTTAATTTCGAAAAAAATCTCTTTTGGAGGATCGCCATATTATGTCAATTCGCACAACTTGTACGCAGTTCTTTCGTGGCTCATCTCGTTCACCGTCGTGGTTTTGCTATTACCACTGAAATTTAACACCAAAAAGTTCGCTCAGGCCAACAATCTTTTGTTCAGTACGAACATCATATAAAAATCAGTTTTATCAGCTAACAGTTTTTGTGACTCATAAAAGCACTAACTATTGTCAATCCTACCTGTCCGCTCGACTCTTCCAAACTTAAAGCTGGGGGTGACTCCTATTTTGAAACGAGTAGTATCCTGAATAATCTGGCCAGGTTTTTCCTTGTGGGTTTCGTCGGATCGCTCTTTTCCGTGCTTACCATGTTAATTCCCTATGTACATCATTGATACTCTTTTAGAAATTATTTCATGCCGATTCTTTGTTTTTGTGATTAGTGCGACCATGAAGCTACGTGAGGAAGTTATCAAAGCGTCAGGAGATAGGTTGGATCTTCTGAATGTGATGGTGTATTCCTACTGTTTTAAGATCAAGAATGTGGAGCATATGAACTTTTTATAACTTAAGTTGAAGCGCAAAATCAATGCCGCGACAGCACGACATCGTCGAATGATGCGCTATTGGAGAACGTGTGGTGGGAGCAGATTTTTGGCTGTCATTTGTGTTTTCAATTCAATTGTTCAATGTCCAGATTCTAGGTGTGTGTTTTTTTACTCTTTACTTGCCAATTTGCAATCCTTAGACAACGCCATTCAACTCGAACAATACGACGAACTGCACTTCAAGTATATGTAAAATTCTTCAGCGTGAGATTTATATCATTCAAATAAAAGCTGGTGACCTCCTCCACGAGATTTCGAAAGAAATTCACGCTGCTTCGAGACGTACGTAGTTGTGCTTTTCTACCTCACATCTTTGTCTGAAACATTCACTCGTGTTTAGTATCATTGCTGGTAATTGAAATACTTGTATCAGCACTGAATCTACAGATGATTGGATAACTGCAACTGAAAATGAATTGACCCTTTGTCATTACCGAAAGACGCAAATTCGGTTGCTGCAGTCACAATTGATTAAAACGAAAGACGTGGGAGGCAACGTACCGCTCAACTTGTTTCTTTTCTCACTCAACTCCTTCTGTAGCGCTCTTGTCGAGTACCAAGACCCGATAACAAGAAAGATTTCCGCTGTGGTCCTTGGGCTCGGTCGTTTATCACCGCTCGATAACGGACGTTCTCGCCTCGCATAGGTACACTCGAACGCATATCCCCGAAGCTGCGCGTGTATCAGTTGCTATCATTATAGATATATTTCTGGCGATGTATATTTGAGGCTTCAGTTCCACGACTCCCTCATTTGTAGCTTATGTGATGGGAACTGTTGGAATTTTGGATGATGTTACATGAAGTGAAAACTGACGTTAAATTCCTGCTATCGAGATTATCGTGGTTTCTATGCATGTTGTGAATTTTAGGTTAAGTGGAATTTTAGCTAAAAACTGCACTTAAAATTTACATAATATATACTTTCATTTTTGTCGAGTAAACAGAACGTCTAGCATACACGTCCTGAGCACTTCCCCGCGTCCGACACTTACCGGCCGGACATTTCGAGTGAAGAGAACACGCACAACATACGCAGATAGCCTATACTAACCGATAGGACGATACATTGTGGCAAACAAGGTCATAAACGCATTAACTGGTGTTTAATACTGTTACGTTTAGCTACAAGTGATTACGTGGACATCAACATTTGCCAACAGGTTATGAGCCCAAGTTACGGGGTTCAGGACCAGTTTTGCTAAGTTGTCGAAGTTTACTAAAGTTTTCGTGCAAAGTACGATATTTGGTGGAAGTCCCCTATACCAAATGGAGACATTGGATTATCTCGTTTTCGCATATTTGTTTCTCGTCTGTGGTTACAGATTTTGATTGAGTGGAAATATGGCTGACGAAGAAGTTGATGTAGCAGCCATGTTGGCATACATAAAACGTTTAGAGACGAAAATTGAGGCTATGGAAGATGAAAAATCAGAAGACTGCGCATCAATTATTTCGCCAAAGTCTAAAAGTTCAGAACAAGGCAGCATATTTAAAGAAGCTGTAAAGAATAATGGCCCGTTTGGAAAGCGGGTGACAGTGGAAGACTTAGGTGGCGACAACGAAATTGAACGTGGCGCGCAGTGGCAGGCGCCGGGCGGAAACGGACCGCGAGTATATGAAAACCAAGAAGGGCAGAATATACACCGAAGTGGGAATATGAAGATTCCCAAATTAACAATCAAAAACTTCACAGGTGAAGAGATTTATCCTGGTGTGGGTGCAGGTTTCAGGCAATGGGCCTACCTGTTTATTGAAGCAGTGGATGTGGCACAACTTTCGTCTGGATTTGTGTGGACAGAACGTTTGCAAGTTAACAAGTTAAGTGAACATTTGGAGGGCGTAGCGGCCAGTTACTTTCAAGCCAATATAATGACGTGGTGGCAGATATCGCAGGAGCTTTACTATGTTTTGGATCAACTTTATCACGCTTTTAAAGTAAACATTACGCATCAGCAAGCTGCGGTACTTTTCGCGCAAGAAAAGGATGCTAGGAGGTCATGGACCCAGCATTTTTTATACCTAGTGGCATTGGCACGAGAAAGTGGGTCACACGAGCGCCTTATCGTGGAGAACATTGTTAAGTATGCAGCTCCTGAATTGAAAATGGGGTTGATGATTAGATACAATCCACAGCGTATGGACTATATACTGCATGCGCAAGAACTGATCGCATGGGCGCAGGAGTTGGAAGATGGCGCAGTCAAGACAAAAAAGCAAACAAGAAGCATGGTAAATTTTGTTGATGAGCGGAAGAAAAAACGTACGTGTTTCTCGTGTGGAATGGAAGGCCACACGCAAAAGTACTGCCGAAAAGGAAATCGTAAACCGCAGGGCAAGAATTTCGAGCGCAAGCCAAGGTCGAGGGCAGACGAAAATGGAGAGAAGAATTTGGTATTGTCGACACTTGAAAGTGGAAGGAGATTACAAAAAACGCCTATAAAAGACATATTGGAAGATAAAGAATTGTGGATTATCGATAGCGGTGCAAGTCGACACCTCGTATCAAGCGAAGACTTTCTCGAAGATGCAGTTGATTGTGGAGAAAACGAAGATTTGTTGTTGCGCGATGGAGCGAAATTAAGAGTGACCAAAGTTGGAAAAGTACGTTTGAAAAGCAAGTTCGCGACGATATTACTTACGGAAGCCTATTACAAAATTGGCAAAGAATTTAATTTCTTTGGGCAACCTCAAGAAGAAGGGATGCACACTAAAAGACACAGGGAAAACGATGACGATGATGCATGGAGATAGTGTATTATTTGATGTTGATGTTACTGGGTGCGTATTCATAGCAAAGTTGAGTCTGATGAAGGAATTAAGTATAACTGAAAGTTTCTCGAATATGATTATGACAACTATGGAGAGTGACGGATGTGATGACCCACAAGAAGGGTCATTACATCACTTTCATTTAAGTTTGGGACATTTGGCTTATGACACTGTGGAACGACTGGCAAAAGACCCGGCATCGGGCATAAGGCTAACTGACAGGCGCAGACCAAACTGTCTGACCTGCGCTGAAGGAAAAGGAACCCGCACGAAGCAGCCCAAGCAAGATAGTGGACAGAACGCACCGATTGACAGAATCGGTGGCGTAATCTGTAGTGATCTAAAGGGATCGATTACCCCCAAAGATCGACGTGGAAATAAGTACCTGGTTGTTTTTGTTGACCATTTTTCTAACTACGTTCGCGTTTTTCCCGCGAAGTCAAAGGATCAAGCTGCGAAAAAATTTGAACATTTCTTGTCATGGTTTGAAAATGAATTCAATTGCCGGATTCACGTATTACGTACCGATGGAGGTGGAGAATACAGGAATGTGGATTTGTTTTGCAAAAAGACTGGTGTCAGAAGACAAATCACTGAAGCAGGGAACCCTGCCTCGAATGGCAAAGCGGAGCGCATGAACAGGACGATCTTCAACATGATCCGTTGCATGATTTTTGGATCTGGTGTCCCTCTTACGTTTTGGTCTGAAGCAACGGAATACGCCAGCTATATTCTAAATCACAGCCCAACGCGTGCAAATGTACGGAAGATGTCTCCGATTGAAGTCCTTACAAAGAAAAAGGCAAACATATCTGATATAGTGATTTTCGGTTCGCCATGCATGGTTTGGCGAGATGCCAAGAACAAGTCACTAGGAAAGCACGCGGAAAAGGCTCTAATACTTGGAAAGAGCGATGAAACTAAAGGTTACAAGGTGTTGCTCTTGAAGGACAGGGTTGTGACGACTACGAGACATGTTTATCACGTGGAGACCTTAGGAGAGAAGGAGAATGAAAAGTTGTTACGTATGGTTAATGACGATGTGGAGATAAGTCACGACAACAGTGGAGAAAATTCACTTTCGAAGGAGAATACAACAAAAAATCGCGACAAGAAACACAAACAAGCGCTACCGCCAAGGAAGTCGGTGAGAAAAATAAAGAAGACGCAGAGATTGATTGAGTACGAAGAGGATGAAAAACAGCGCAGGGAAATTGAAGATGAAGTTTCGAATGATGAAGAAGTAAATGGAGTAAACGAAGAAAATTCGTTTTTTGCTTTTGCGGTGTGTAACGTCGACAATCCGGACAGTGGGAAAATCGCTGGAACGCCGGACCCCAAAAGTTACTTTGAAGCCCATAAGGGGGGGCAATCTGAGAAGTGGGCAGTCGCTGAGAAGACAGAATTAAAAGCCCTAGAAGACTTGAAGACATGGGAAGTGATGAAACGAAAAGATGGGATAAAAACTTTACCCACCAAGTGGGTTTACAAGACGAAACTCAAGAATGATGGCACTGTTGAAAGATACAAGGCTCGCTTAGTGGCACGTGGAGACAAACAGGTGTATGGCGAAAATTATTTTTTTACTTTCTCGACGGTTATGGAGATAAATAATATGAAAACCATATTAATACTGTCGATTGTGTGGAATGTGCCGGCAAGGCATGGAGATGTACCGAGCGCTTACCCGAAGGCAAGTACTGAACAAGATTACGACATTTATCTACAAGTACCTCAAGGCATGGAAATTTCGAATGACACACTGGAAAAGTTGGGAGCTACAAATGCTAAAGAGCTAATGCTCAAACTGAAGCGAAATCTTTACGGCCTTAAACAGGCAGGACGTTTATGGTACGAGCTATTGTGCGACACTTTGGTGAAGATGAATTTCTCTCAGTGTTTGACGGACACATGTATTTTTGTGAAGATTGATGAAAAAGGCACGATTGTGGTTGGAGTTTACGTTGATGACTTATTGGTAACAGCAACGAAGACTCATTTAGTGGATGACTTTTTCGAAAAAATGCAAGTTTTGGAACTAAAAGATTTGGGCAATGTGGAGAAATTTCTCGGTATGCGAATTACGGGTGACCCAACGAACGGATACACCATTGATCAGGAGAGCACCATCGTGGAGATGCTGGACAAGCATGGTTTGAAGGAGGCGAATGTGGTAAAAACGCCTATATCAAGTTTGGAAGAATATGAAGAACTGAATGAAAAATTACCGATTGATTCTCGTGGAAAAGGGCCCACGGTGAAAGATTTTCAGTCCCTTGTGGGAAGTTTGTTATGGATATCACGAATTTCTCGACCGGATATATCGTTTGCGGTGCACCGTGCCACAAGGCACACGCATGCACCAAGTCTGAGCGATTTCAAGATTGCTAAACGAATTGCAAGATATTTGAAGGGCACCAAGGCTTTGAAATTACATTTACGTGGAGATGGAGAGATGAAACTACCTTTGCGAATTGTTAGTTATAGCGACGCTGACTACGCCGCTGATCGTGTGGATAGGAAGAGTATCAGTGCAAATGTAATTTTTGTGTGTGGAATTATTGCGGGATGGAGCTGTAAGAAACAAGGATCTGTTGCTCTGTCGACTGCGGAGGCGGAATTTGTTGCGGCCGCCGCAGGTGGAAAAGAGGCACTTGGTTTGAAGGAGCTTTTCGAGGAATTAGGTGTGAAGACGAAGACGCCAATCGTGCTAAAGATTGACAATCAAGCCGCGATTAAACAGCTTAAGAATGAGGCGAGCGCGGCGAGTGCGAAACACATTGACGTAAAATTGAAATTCTTGAAGGACTTTACGAAACGTGGAATTGTGGAGGCTGAGCATGTACCAAGCGCGAGTATGGTAGCAGATCTGCTTACGAAAACTTTACATGCGCCGAGGATTCAAGAATTGTGCGAACAGATCGGATTAAAATGATGGTTTATTACGATTATGGCGATGATGCGCTACTGATGAACCTATGGTTTTTACATTTACGTTGATGTGGATTGCACACGAAGCCCCGGTACTCTCGGAAGGAGTGTTGGAATTTTGGATGATGTTACATGAAGTGAAAACTGACGTTAAATTCCTGCTATCGAGATTATCGTGGTTTCTATGCATATTGTGAATTTTAGGTTAAGTGGAATTTTAGCTAAAAACACACTTAAAATTTACATAATATATACTTTCATTTTTGTCGAGTAAACAGAACGTCTAGCATACGCGTCCTGAACACTTCCCCGCGTCCGACACTTACCGGCCGGACATTTCGAGTGAAGAGAACACGCACAACATACGCAGATAGCCTATACTAACCGATAGGACGATACATTGTGGCAAACAAGGTCATAAACGCATTAACTGGTGTTTAATACTGTTACGTTTAGCTACAAGTGATTACGTGGACATCAACATTTGCCAACAGGTTATGAGCCCAAGTTACGGGGTTCAGGACCAGTTTTGCTAAGTTGTCGAAGTTTACTAAAGTTTTCGTGCAAAGTACGATATTTGGTGGAAGTCCCCTATACCAAATGGAGACATTGGATTATCTCGTTTTCGCATATTTGTTTCTCGTCTGTGGTTACAGATTTTGATTGAGTGGAAATATGGCTGACGAAGAAGTTGATGTAGCAGCCATGTTGGCATACATAAAACGTTTAGAGACGAAAATTGAGGCTATGGAAGATGAAAAATCAGAAGACTGCGCATCAATTATTTCGCCAAAGTCTAAAAGTTCAGAACAAGGCAGCATATTTAAAGAAGCTGTAAAGAATAATGGCCCGTTTGGAAAGCGGGTGACAGTGGAAGACTTAGGTGGCGACAACGAAATTGAACGTGGCGCGCAGTGGCAGGCGCCGGGCGGAAACGGACCGCGAGTATATGAAAACCAAGAAGGGCAGAATATACACCGAAGTGGGAATATGAAGATTCCCAAATTAACAATCAAAAACTTCACAGGTGAAGAGATTTATCCTGGTGTGGGTGCAGGTTTCAGGCAATGGGCCTACCTGTTTATTGAAGCAGTGGATGTGGCACAACTTTCGTCTGGATTTGTGTGGACAGAACGTTTGCAAGTTAACAAGTTAAGTGAACATTTGGAGGGCGTAGCGGCCAGTTACTTTCAAGCCAATATAATGACGTGGTGGCAGATATCGCAGGAGCTTTACTATGTTTTGGATCAACTTTATCACGCTTTTAAAGTAAACATTACGCATCAGCAAGCTGCGGTACTTTTCGCGCAAGAAAAGATGCTAGGAGGTCATGGACCCAGCATTTTTTATACCTAGTGGCATTGGCACGAGAAAGTGGGTCACACGAGCGCCTTATCGTGGAGAACATTGTTAAGTATGCAGCTCCTGAATTGAAAATGGGGTTGATGATTAGATACAATCCACAGCGTATGGACTATATACTGCATGCGCAAGAACTGATCGCATGGGCGCAGGAGTTGGAAGATGGCGCAGTCAAGACAAAAAAGCAAACAAGAAGCATGGTAAATTTTGTTGATGAGCGGAAGAAAAAACGTACGTGTTTCTCGTGTGGAATGGAAGGCCACACGCAAAAGTACTGCCGAAAAGGAAATCGTAAACCGCAGGGCAAGAATTTCGAGCGCAAGCCAAGGTCGAGGGCAGACGAAAATGGAGAGAAGAATTTGGTATTGTCGACACTTGAAAGTGGAAGGAGATTACAAAAAACGCCTATAAAAGACATATTGGAAGATAAAGAATTGTGGATTATCGATAGCGGTGCAAGTCGACACCTCGTATCAAGCGAAGACTTTCTCGAAGATGCAGTTGATTGTGGAGAAAACGAAGATTTGTTGTTGCGCGATGGAGCGAAATTAAGAGTGACCAAAGTTGGAAAAGTACGTTTGAAAAGCAAGTTCGCGACGATATTACTTACGGAAGCCTATTACAAAATTGGCAAAGAATTTAATTTCTTTGGGCAACCTCAAGAAGAAGGGATGCACACTAAAAGACACAGGGAAAACGATGACGATGATGCATGGAGATAGTGTATTATTTGATGTTGATGTTACTGGGTGCGTATTCATAGCAAAGTTGAGTCTGATGAAGGAATTAAGTATAACTGAAAGTTTCTCGAATATGATTATGACAACTATGGAGAGTGACGGATGTGATGACCCACAAGAAGGGTCATTACATCACTTTCATTTAAGTTTGGGACATTTGGCTTATGACACTGTGGAACGACTGGCAAAAGACCCGGCATCGGGCATAAGGCTAACTGACAGGCGCAGACCAAACTGTCTGACCTGCGCTGAAGGAAAAGGAACCCGCACGAAGCAGCCCAAGCAAGATAGTGGACAGAACGCACCGATTGACAGAATCGGTGGCGTAATCTGTAGTGATCTAAAGGGATCGATTACCCCCAAAGATCGACGTGGAAATAAGTACCTGGTTGTTTTTGTTGACCATTTTTCTAACTACGTTCGCGTTTTTCCCGCGAAGTCAAAGGATCAAGCTGCGAAAAAATTTGAACATTTCTTGTCATGGTTTGAAAATGAATTCAATTGCCGGATTCACGTATTACGTACCGATGGAGGTGGAGAATACAGGAATGTGGATTTGTTTTGTAAGAAGACTGGGGTCAGAAGACAAATCACGGAAGCAGGAAACCCTGCCTCGAATGGCAAAGCGGAGCGCATGAACAGGACGATTTTCAACATGATCCGTTGCATGATTTTTGGATCTGGTGTCCCTCTTACATTTTGGTCTGAAGCGGCGGAATACGCCAGCTATATTCTAAATCGCAGCCCAACGCGTGCAAATGTACGGAAGATGTCTCCGATTGAAGTCCTTACGAAGAAAAAGGCAAACATATCTGACATAGTGATTTTCGGTTCGCCATGCATGGTTTGGCGCGATGCCAGGAACAAGTCACTAGGAAAGCACGCGGAAAAGGCTCTAATACTTGGAAAGAGCGATGAAACTAAGGGTTACAAGGTGTTGCTCTTGAAGGACAGGGTTGTAACGACTACGAGACATGTTTATCACGTGGAGACCTTAGGAGAGAAGGAGAATGAAAAGTTGTTACGTATGGTTAATAACGATGTGGAGATAAGTCACGACAACAGTGGAGAAAATTCACCTTCGAAGGAGAATACAACAAAGAATCGCGAGAAGAAACACAAACAAGCGCTACCGCCAAGGAAGTCGGTGAGAAAAATAAAGAAGACGCAGAGATTGATTGAGTATGAAGAGGATGAAAGACAGCGCAGAGAAATTGAAGATGGAGTTTCGAATGATGAAGAAGTAAATGGAGTAAACGAAGAAAATTCGTTTTTTGCTTTTGCAGTGTGTAACGTCAACAATCCGGACAGTGGAAAAATCGCTGGAACGCCGGACCCCAAAAGTTATTTTGAAGCCCATAAGGGGGGGGCAATCTGAGAAGTGGGCAGTCGCTGAGAAGACAGAATTAAAAGCCCTGGAAGATTTGAAGACATGGGAAGTGATGAAACGAAAAGATGGGATAAAAACTTTACCCACCAAGTGGGTTTACAAGACGAAACTCAAGAATGATGGCACTGTTGAAAGATACAAGGCTCGCTTAGCGGCACGTGGAGATAAACAGGTGTATGGCGAAAATTATTTTTTTACTTTCTCGACGGTTATGGAGATAAACAATATGAAAACCATATTGATACTGTCGATTGTGTGGAATGTGCCGGCAAGGCATGGAGATGTCCCAAGCGCTTACCCGAAGGCAAGTACTGAACAAGATTATGACATTTACCTACAAGTACCTCAAGGTATGGAAATTTCGAATGACACACTGGAAAAGTTGGGAGCTACAAATGCTAAAGAGCTAATGCTCAAACTGAAGCGAAATCTTTACGGCCTTAAACAGACAGGACGATTATGGTACGAGCTATTGTACGACACTTTGGTGAAGATGAATTTCTCTCAGTGTTTGACGGACACATGTATTTTTGTGAAGATTGATGAAAAAGGCACGATCGTAGTTGGAGTTTACGTTGATGACCTATTGGTGACAGCTACGAAGACTCATTTAGTGGATGACTTTTTCGAAAAAATGCAAGTTTTGGAACTAAAAGATTTGGGCAATGTGGAGAAATTTCTCGGTATGCGAATTTCGGGTGACCCAACGAACGGATATACTATTGATCAGGAGAGCACTATCGTGGAGATGCTGGATAAGCATGGTTTGAAGGAGGCGAATGTGGTAAGAACGCCTATATCGAGTTTGGAAGAATATGAAGAATTGAATGAAAGATTACCGATTGATTCTCGTGGAAAAGGGCCCACGGTGAAAGATTTTCAGTCTCTTGTGGGGAGTTTACTATGGATATCACGAATTTCTCGACCGGATATATCGTTTGCGGTGCACCGTGCAACGAGGCACACGCACGCACCAAGTCTGAGCGACTTTAAGGTTGCGAAACGAATTGCAAGATATTTGAAGGGCACCAAGACTTTGAAATTATATTTATGTGGAGATGGTGAAGTGAAACTACCCTTACGAATTGTTAGCTACAGCGACGCTGACTATGCCGCTGATCGTGTGGATAAGAACGTCTCGTCGTACAGTAATGGCTTGACAGCAGAATGTGTAGCCGATCGTCGTGCATCGGCAATTGTCTGATCTGCCCTAATACAAGGATTATAGAAACCCAAGAGTGGATATCAGTGCGAATGTGATTTTTGTATGTGGAGTTATTGCGGGATGGAGCTGTAAGAAACAAAGATCTTTTGCTCTGTCGACTGCGGAGGCGGAATTTGTTGCGGCCGCTGCAGGTGGAAAGGAAGCACTTGGTTTGAAGGAGCTTTTCGAGGAATTAGGTGTGAAGACAAAGACACCTTTAGTGTTAAAATTGACAATCAAGCCGCGATCAAGCAGCTCAAGAATGAAGCGAGCGCGGCAAGTACTAAACATATCGACGTAAAATTGAAATTCTTGAAGGACTTTACGAAACGTGGAATTGTGGAGCCTGAGCATGTATCAAGCGCGAGTAGGGTAGCAGATCTACTTACGAAAACTTTGCATGCACCGAGGATTCAAGAATTATGCGAACAAATTGGATTAAAATGATGGTTTATTACGATTATGGCGATGATGCGCTATCGATGAACCGATGGTTTTTATGTTTACGTTGATATGGACTGCACACGAAGCCCCGGTACTCTCGGAAGGAGTGTTGGAATTTTGGATGATGTTACATGAAGTGAAAACTGACGTTAAATTCCTGCTATCGAGATTATCGTGGTTTCTATGCATATTGTGAATTTTAGGTTAAGTGGAATTTTAGCTAAAACTGTACTTAAAATTTACATAATATATACTTTCATTTTTGTCGAGTAAACAACACGTCTAGCATCTACGTCCTGAGCACTTCCCCGCGTCCGACACTGACACGCCGGGCGTTTCGAGTGAAGAAGGCACGCATAGCATACGCAGATACCCTATACTGACCGATAGGGCAGCACGTCGTAACAAGGAAGGTTATAAACGCATTAACTGGTGTTTATTATCGTTACGTTTAGCTACAAGCGACTACGTGGCCATCTACACTTGCCTACAGCAAGTATGGCGGATTTAATGACACTAATCACTAATGCATAGATATAAATTCTACGGAGGTACTGGTACTCCATTAGGATGAACGGACATAGCTTAATGTCTTCCATAAAACTAAAATATAATTCCTTTTGCCTGCCTCCTAACAAGTTCTTTCTCTACCGTCATGGAATCGTGCAATTGTTTATTTACTACTACTCATGGAGTATGTGCAATATTTTAGTGGCCATGCATTTTCATAGTAGAAGGTCACAACTGTGGACGTGGATCCTAAAATACATTCAAGTCGCTCCTTTATCGCAAGCTTATAAGTATTGTCAGCAGCAATGTAGCTTTCTAACATTCTAGACTCGTGCGCTTATTCTTAAACATCCAGCGTAAACCTTTTCTTCGATCTGGTCCAATATTCATATCGTTTAAGCCCTTCCCACCGCTGGATCGTTTCCGCATTGTCGGCGTATCGTACACAGACGAAGTAAGAGGCTCCAAGAACTCGTCTTCACTGTCACTCATGCCGTTTGGATGTAACTTGATTAAGTTTATGCATCAAAGGATGTATAGACATTTCTTGAACAAGAACGACTCCTTGATAGGCGACAATGCCAAGATCTGGCAAGTTTGACCAGCCACTTTCGGGCGTAGCCGATTCTGACACTCCTCCCCTCAGTGCAGGAGCCATTGTCTCTGTAGGGCCACAAATACGAAAAGTCGGAAAAGGAATCGGTCCAAGCCTAATCGCCTACCACGGCCAATACGTCCGCGGCATCGATACTTAGGTGGCTGCTTGAGTCGCCGCCATCAACCGAGGAGGTGACAGAGGGTAGGATGGTACACTGGGCTAGACAATCCGACCGTGTCAGTTGTATCCTCCATCACAAAATTAGTCGATGTCTCGTATTCCATAAACGTCGGTGCGATCTGCGGGCCTTCGACAACAGCACCCACCTGGCTGGACTTAGCATCAGCATTCTTGTAATTACCTGTTCCTGAATCACCGCTGGCTGAAAAGCCACATTCTCCGTCACATGTTTCTTCTTCTTTTTCTTCTTCTTCTTATGACGTTCACGCTCTCTATCTATAGGGATAGTTGGCTTACGTATCGTAGCATTCGGTCCACGATTTGTATCTCATGTTCCGCTTGTCGTCTGATTTCGTCTAAAAAATCAAGCTGCAATCTTTTAGCTTTTTCTCGACGCCGCACTAGATCCAAAAGGCGTCGTACGAGCTCAAAGTCTACACGTAACTGTTGAAGCTTGCGAACCTATCCAAGTCGTTTTTGCGATGTTTACGGAGTTTATAACGTTTTTTCTCTCGTGGTCGAAACACTGAATGGGGATTGGTATCATACAGTGGCGTCTGGGGCCAGAATCGACGCAGCAGAGGACGGCGTAACTTTTGGCGTTTAGTTGCCCAGTACGCATACACATCACATGTGACGCGATTGGGCGGGGTTTTGTGCAGGTTAAATTTCTTGGCAAAAACGTCTTCAGCCTCTGCTAATGTCAATTCAACAGCGCGGACTTTTTCTAGAGCGTCCAGCATTTGACCGAAGCGTTTCTGTGACAGTTGATAGCGTGGATCTCCGTCTACGCCGTAGGCCGAAGCCATCTCATATCTTCCAAGTCCAGATCTGCTTCAACGTCTTGTGACTCAGGACTTGGAGCTTCAGATCCGGTAGAGTCCTCATCCTTTGGCAAAGCTTGGAATCTCACGTAAGAGGTGGGTACTTCAAAGTCTACCGAGACGGAGGCGTCATAAGATGGTACTGACTGGATCACAGGGATCAGAATATCTTTCTTTTTACTGGCCTGCTCACGCGCTTCGAGATTCTGTAAAAAATTGCAATAGAACCTTCCAATCTGCACGCTTACATCAGCGGACAGCATGGGCGGCTTAATAACTGCACTTTCTAACAAGTCTGCTCCACGATTTTTCTGTACAAGTTCGTGACTGTCCAGAACTGCAGTGGCAGATTCTTTTTCATTTTTTCGGCTCAAAACTCGGAAGTACCAGTGCCCACAAGCCTATCCACGCTAACAGTATTAATGTGAACAATACGATAGGAGCGGCACATTGAGTAAGCACGAAAGTTAGGTACAGTGACTTTTCCATTCTGCAACAATTGGTGCTGCTACTAATATCACCCACCTGGTGGTCATTAAAAGGATTTCAGCTTACGTCAAAATGTAATTGGCAATTTGCGGCGTACCCTCAGCACCAGCACGCATGGATATTATAAGTAATGAATTGGCTGAGCTTAGCCGCTAACAATAATAAGCAAAACATGGCTCTGTCAACTAATTAGAGACAAACAATTTCCTTCGTACATGAGCAATACCTGGATGTACTCTATGCGTTTGGCGCCATGCTGTTCTGCCGTCGATCTGCAAAAAAAACTCGTTTGAGATCACGTTATTTGTCAGTCGAATATCCGAGCAGGTAGGTCTATCATGCGTATAACTGTATATTGGGTGACTCTATGGGTAATATAAAGAGGCGCCCAAAGCAAAATGCATTCGAACTGCATCGTTATTCTGCCTCCCGCCGATTTGGAAGCTTGTTGTCGCTGAATGCCAGTCACAAAACCGTGGAAGGCACACCCGATTAGCTAAGTAAATATGCTTATCGAGGGTTAATCTGGCAGATTTACTAGCCAAAGCAACCGTATTTCAAAATAGGAACAGCTACCGGAATTTGTTTGGTCAGCTACGGACACTTGTGGTCACGCTTTGGCCACCTACGTACACTTGTGGCCACCCTGATCTACGAACTATATGTTTGTAGCCACCTAGATGTAAAAAAACCGAAAGATCGCACCTATTTGACCGTCATTCTAAAAATTCTTTCGTCCACAAAAAAGCCGTTAATATCAACAACCGCCATGCGTTTCAGTCCAGTCTGGATTCTGCTATTTGCCACTCCGTTCGTGAGCTCTCTCCGTCTTCGTGCGGAACCTGCCATTAGCGAGGAAAGAAATGGCGTCGAAATGCTCGTGGAGTTGCTCCACAAATTGCCTAAAGATGTTACGATGTTTAAGAGGAGCAAGGCTATATACTCCGCTCTGTGGCGTGATTTCAAGATCAGTATTGGCCGACTGAATTTGCATAGTCTCGATCGTATCAAACCCAAAACGGTACAAGAAGATTTCAAGCGTCAATTTTATGAATATATTCATAGTGATAAGAAAAGGCTAGACACGTGGACAGCATATACGGCATTGCAAGGTGGCGAAAGCGCAGAATTGGATCCTTTAATGATGCCGGTCCAGGTGCGTGCTAAGAAAAATC
>MIQA02007042.1:0-31284 GCA_001887855.2 Sclerospora graminicola | reverse complement strand
TGCAGCACCATTTGACGCAGTGGGTCTTGCAGCCATGTTATTTCTTTCTTGAAAGCCTTGCTTTTTCAATATATGAAAGACTAGGTCGACCAAGCTGTGATATGCATCTCGTAGCAGTGAGAAATGCGTTGAGCTTGAAAGATTCATATCTAATGATGCCAAAAAACAAATAAAAGTAAGATTCCGGCAGTCAAACGATATACCAATATGCTGTGTCACCTACTTGACGCCCAAAGTATATCAACAAAGCTCTTCCCAACTGCTTTTCGCATCGCTGCCTCGTTGCAGTCGATCTTGATTGGACCAATGCAAACTTTTCCTTTCAACTCGATCTCCTTCTCAATACCATTCGCGAATTTCACTCTTCCTGGTGATTTTATTGATTTCTGGGCGGAATACTTTAAACCAACATATAAGAAGCCATCTTCGGGTGAGCGTATATAGTCAGTAGAAATCCATTTGTACTTGGTGACAGTATTCCTCGAGGCGACCGCACTTTTGACGCCACGCAGATCTGGCTGTCGATTAAGCGTCATGTGAAAGAGCCCGACACGCATTTCGACGAGACTTTGAAGGGATGGAGCTCTACTAAGCAACATTGCTCCACTGCAGCTCTCAATACTCAGCTCGAAAACTATGCCAGGCCTCACTGTCTGCGCTTCGCCAGAAATATCTTTGGTCAGAAAGATCCTCAGAGGACCTATCTGCCAGTTCAGTAGGGGGGCAACTTTGGTGGGATTGACAAGCCAGGAAGGAAGAAAGTATTCTTCAAACCAAGAAATAGTATTGGCCTCTTCTTGTTGCTGCTTGAAAATCGACATTCGAAAAGCCTCGTGCTTTGTTGGACTTGGCAAGTTGCTGGTTGAAGCAGCGTGAGGTCGTGGACGTGGGGAGAAACGTGTCGAGGGGATAACTCTGCATCTCCGACAGTCTGTGCTCGTTTGTGATGGCGCTCATTTATAGCAACATTTAATGCCGACGTGAGTGTTTGATATGCAGATTCTGACATGCTATCAACCGAATAGCTTCGGCTATGGTGTGGCGGAGAGCTTGAGTTAGCTGGGGCCACCGAAAACTCCATTGCTGACGAAATTTTCCGTGTAGGAGACGGAGGAGCCGATGTATAATCTCTTCGAAGCTCTTGTTCAGTAAGTGCGCGACACAAACGTTGTTCGTACACTGGCATTGTCGCGACAAGATCGGAAAGTTCCCATCTTTCTTCAAGACTAAGTGCCTCAAACTCAGGAAGTGGACGCCGCCGCGGAGACGGTGGTGCTATTTGAAACAGACCGGCTTTTAGAGCTTCCGTAATATGATCTTGCTGAATGCCCAAGCCTAAAAACGCCTTTCGTCGGCCATACAACGCAACTTCCATGGCTGCTGGGGTCAGACTTCGCGCGAATAAGTGCATGTAGCGTTGACGCCGAACTTCACTATCAACAATATCGCTGACATGCCACCAGCATCGTTTGTGAATTTCCTTGCCCTCAATTAGCACTTGTAGCTCTGTATTCGCTCTTTGATTCTGATCTATGATGCAGCGAAAGGCATATCTCCACATTGCACGAACCCATAGCCTGGACTTGCATTGCTTATCGACGGAGAAAATCAATGAATCTTTCTCTTCATCAGTAGTTGGCGGCAATGGAAAGAAAGTACCGGGCAACACGGTCACACTCGGTGGTACCTGGTTAACCCGGTCGATACAGGAAGGGCGCCATTTCCACGTCCGAGCACGATTGAAGTAATTAACCACATGCTCAACTTCTTTCAGTACCACTGCAATCTGGTCCAACTTGATGTTTATCTCTATCTCTTTCGTAGCAATGTCGACTGCTTCCAGTACAAGTGTCGCTGAACTTCTATGTCCGCTAGGCATTTCTTGTGTTCGCTTTAAGTCGAGCTTAATCCACAAAGCGCGAATAAATACTATTTCACATCGTTGATCGCGAGCAAATGATTTCTCGGCGCATTCTTTAAACCGGGTAAGTGCGTTTTGGAATGATAGGTGTACAGTATCTGCACCCGGAACGTGATTGATCGTCTCAGAAGATGCATCACTTTGACTCGGCGCAGTCCAATATGCGTAGGCGTCAAGATCAGTGTAAACAGACGCGTTTTCAACAGTGAGTAGCTTGGATATAAACATACTATCAGCTAGCTTGGGATATGTAACGCCAGGCTCCTGTCTTCGGTATAAAATCTGCTCCTCTAATTCTCGAGGGGCAAAGCGAATTAACTACAAAGTATATAACATGTCGTCTAAGCAAGACATCGCAAATACAGACCAAGAGCAAAGTACCGGAATATGAAGACCAATGGCCACGAGTCTGTCGTTGCGTGGGCTCTGCAATGAACGAAGTTTACATTGTAAATGTGTTCACAAAATAATACATTCCGGTGCATTTGCAGCTCCTACCTCGACTCGAATATGAATGCGTTCCATCTGGACAGTCATTTCGCCTACCGCTTGAATCCGATTCTAAATCGAGATCAATGTTAGCGCACATGAACTTACAAGTAATCAAGCAATATTGGCGCACCCAGATCCATTTTGCTGGGGAAACAAAGAACGCACTATCTTTTTTGATGGCCGATGGGGCTCCCAAACTTTGATAAATAGCAACGACTAGTTCTCGGGTGTATCGAATGAGCAACTCGTTGTCCCATTGAACTTTGTGTGGCTTAAGTACGAGACAGACGTCACTGAAACAGACTTCAAGAGGCCAGCCAGCCACAGCTCCTACGAGTCCTTCCACCTTAATGTTGCCAACATATCCGGCAGACAATTCAAAAGGTAGCTGTAGTGCATTGATGAGCTGTACCAATCATCAGAATAATAAAGAGCAACGTGAGACGTATGCGAGAAAAACACCTCCTCAAGTCTCACCGTCGTTTGTAAGAAGACGTTGCTAAGTTGAAAGTGACTGGACTCTGTACAGCAAAATGCAAAGTCAGAAGACTAGAGTCGTATGTCAAATTAAAGAAATAACAAGTCAGTAGTCCACCAAAGAGATCTCCAGCATAGAAAGAGACATTGCGCTCCTCTATATCCAAGAAGAGCTCGCTTAAAAGCTGCTTCAGCGCCTCGAAGATCATCAGTGAATGCGGAGAGGCACTTCAACATGCGATCATTGTGTGTTTTTACACCAATGCAAGAAGTTTATGTGATGCACATCAACAATAAATACCACGAGACAATAAACGAACGACGAAACATCGCGAGACTCGGAGACTATGATCAAGTTCGTGCTAATGGTGAATAAACAGGGTCAGACGCGTTTGGCGCAGTATTATGACTTCCTGTCCATCCAGGAGCGCGTGGCGCTCGAGGCTGAAATTATCCGCAAGTGTCTAGGCCGCAATGAGACGCAGGTTGGTCTAAAAAATCGTTGTTTTCTTTCATCCCCTCTGGAAAATATTAATACAACGCTACGGTGCTGTGTATTTCTATTCAAATCGGTAGTGTTCGTTTGTGGAGTACCGCGGCTATAAAGTAATCTACAGACGATACGCATCACTCTTTTTTATTGTCGGCGTCAAAGATGATGACTCGGAGGTGCGTAATGCATCATACCATTTTCAATATAAATCACTTTTGTTGATGTTCGCTGCAATGAAATAGAACGAGTTGGGCATTTTGGAGTTTATTCATGCTCTAGTGGAGACCATGGACAAGTACTTTGAGAGTGTGGTACGTTGCGTGGTAATGCGTAGAATGTTGGTTTTGTTGATTAATTAACAATGTATTGTATTAACTTTTGCTTTCTGCAGTGCGAACTTGACGTGAGTATCTATTGCTCAAGTTCATCTTGTATGTCTCTTGGGGATATTAACCTCCATAATTGCTTTTTGATGATCGACAGATCATGTTCAACTTAGAAAAAGCGCACTTTATTCTAGACGAAATGGTCATGAATGGATCATGGGAAGACCAAACAAATTTCCATTCTGAAACCAATTCACCTGATGCAAAAAGGCGTCCTGTCTTTGAAACATTTCTCAGTTCCGATTTCTCTGTAATTACATTGGTGGTTAGTAGTATGTACTACATAGTTATAAATCACACATAGGCCTTTTAAACGCTACCGTGTGCTTAATGGCTGCTCCTAAATTTTAAAAAGGAGACAAAGCCTATGATTTAAGCGTCGTCGACTTGCTTATTTTGCGGCAAATGCTGTGCTTTTCAGTTCGTGGCAGTGTGACAGTGAAACAAAGTTCAAGCGTCTCATAAAACCTATCAGCAAATGCCCAACAGCTGGAAAATTTGATGCATGCTGCAGAACAGGGCTTGACGCGGTACTAGTAGTGGCGTCGAATGAACCAGCATCACACCAAAAGCACCACTAAACGGGTGGGCTTTGAGCCGTTTGGGCTTGCCCTAGTGAACAAGTAGTATATTTGATTGGCCAATTCTAAATTTTATGTCGGGTGGGTTGCGAGTTCAGCACAGCCCACGTGTAAGCCCATACCCTACAAACACCAAGTAAATAGATTTTATCCAATCGGCGTACTTGATCAGTCAGGAAGACCGCCACCGTTGAGTAGCATATGCCCACTGATAAATTGATCGCTTGGTTGTGCCCAGTGTCGTGTGCGTCAATGTATCTCTCTCCATGCATTTGTTATTATAATAACTAATCGTGCCCTGTTCTCCACAACTATTTTCTATTTCACGTTCATATTATTTTCTTCAGCGTTATAGCAAGTGCGTCTACCGTGGAGGAAAGTTAGGAAGACACGAAAAATCCCTCGGGAACGCAGCATTGAAAGAATTGAGATAGTCACGGAACTGCCGCCCGAGTGCGTAGACGCTATGCCAGCCTTGGACGATGAGACGGTGCGTAAGAAGAAGCTCACAAGCGTCGTGTGGGAGACGTTTACACCCATGTCAAGTACGGGCCTGCGCGACGGTCTAATTGATTCGGCAAAGTGCTCGGTGTGCAACAAGATTTTTAGTACCAGACATGGTACATCGTCAATGATGCGACACGCTAAGCGGCATAATGAGTTCACGAATGCCACATCCGCGGGCAAAAAGGGAAAGAAGAATGCAAACGGAGCGACAGGCAGTGGAACAAGTGGGGTGAACACTGCTGCAGGTGGCAAGAAAGCTGTTATTGGAAAGAAGGAAGTTACAGCGTCATCGCAGCTGGACGAAAACACAGCAGGTAGGAAGGTATTGGTTTGCGATTTTAAATGTAGCATTTGACGTGTTGTGACTTTACCAGGTCTAAAACGTCAGAGGATGCGAAACTTAAGCAACGCGCTGATTGAGTGGATTGTAGAAGATCAGCAGGATTTGGGTGTAGTGCAGAACGAAAAGTTTCTCGACGTATTGGCTGCTGCGGGCATTAAGGCTGTGATTCCACCCTTGGAGGTATTACAAAAGGCAATGGAACACAAGTATTATGCGCTATTTTCGCGTGTGGGTGAGTATATTAATCGTTCAGCTGTTGGACGCATCACATTCTCGTGTGATACTTGGTCAGGTTCAGTCCACAAAGGGTACATGGCTATTCATTTGCACTGGATTAACGCCGAATGGGAATACAAATCTATTCAAGTTGGTCTGGAAGGTTGCCCGCCAGAATTTAACGCGTATTTCATGTCTGACATGCTGTTCAATGTACTTCAAAATAATTGGGGCATCGGCAATAAATTGCTCTGTGGCGTGACGCCTATGAGCAATGAGTCTGGAGTGGGTATGGGATTTCTCCGTGAAAAGATCAAAGGCATTGTAGGATTAGATAATCTATCTGCGGACTGGAATGTGACTTGCCTGGGCCATCTCATTCACGTGGGTGTCTTGTCAGCGCTAAAGGAAATTCGCCACGAGATCGTAAAGCTTCGCTCATTGCTATCGCTGCTAAAGTCCACAACGGAAAGTCAGGAACACTTTGCGCTGCGAACCACTGAAGTGGGATTGCAATATCCAGACCAGCTTCCTAACATAGACTCGCCAAAGAATTGGAAGACAACCATTACAATGATCCTGGAGAGTGCCAAGATTAAAGAAACTATCAACTCCTTGTATGGTGACGCCTTTAATGGAACGAGCGTGTTCCTTCTGGAGGAAATCGAGTGGGATTTACTCGTGTGGGTAGCTACCTTTCTGCAGAAGTGCATGCAGATGGCTACATGCCAGAGTGATCAGAAACACATTTCGCTGAGCACCTCCATCAATGTCTGCAAGGCGATAGTGGGGCTGTGCGAAAGCACTGCGGCATCAACTTCAGAATATACTGTGAGTGCCTTTTCCAAGATTCAAACCGTATGTCTGAGGGTAAAATCTAGCTTGGAGTCGTATCACACGGAGGAGTCTTCACCTTACTTTCGTCTAGCCAAGATCTTAGATCCTCGGTTTTCTAACGAATCTGCGGACAAGTCTTCCAAAAAGACATTTCTTCGAGAGGCGCTGCGCACGAGTGTCTACGACGCACTAGCGGACGCCAGATTGGACGACGACCAAACGCGTCATGACGCCTCTACCGCGTACACTACGTTTGAAAAGCTATTGGATATTGGCGAGGGTATGCCTGACTATGCGGTCGATGGCGACGAGGTCGACCGGTTCTTCGATGCCACCCTTATTCGCGACAAGCGGTCGGATCCGTTCTTGTGGTGGAAGTCAAACGAGACACGATTTCCGACGCTAGCAAAACTTGCGCGAGATATTTTGTCAATTCCAGCGACGGCCGTGCCCAGTGGTGCTGTATTCACCCAGGCAAATTATGCTCGTGCGCTCAACTCTGGCGCCATGGAGACGAATAAGCTTTTTAAGTTTAATGAGCTCGCACGTGCGTGGCAGATTGAGCGTCAAAACTTTGGGCGTAAGCGCCGCCGCGATTCGTTTGATTACTTGGATACTCCCTTGGAGCCGCTGACCAAATTGGCGCCATATGAAGAAAGTATTTAGGTTAATAAAAGCTTGTTTTGTGTTGCAATTTAGGGAGACATTATCCCCACCGGAGTTTTCACTATCCCCACCGGAGTTTTTATTATTATTACCAATGGTAATTTACCATCGTGAAGCTTTTAAAGAAGAATGTATCGACGAATTCTGCAAGGGTGGGAAACGAAGCCGTTAAACAAAGACAGAAATTTGACGAGCATGTATCGTATGTGTAGCTGCTTCACTAGTAAGAGTCAATCAATGCAGGGGGGTCTAAAAAGCAGCCTTATGTTTTGCATCACCGCATAGAAGCTGATAGAATGACAGAGCAGGGACAAATATTAAATTGTGGTCCACACTATTTGTAATCTATATTATCCCGAGGATAAAAAAACTCTAGTGGGGATAATAAAAACTCCGGTGGGGTTAATGTCTCCCTTACTTTATTTGTGCTTAGCACATTTTGTTGGGTTTGTCGGGACCAACCCACACAAACCCCGTACCCACTACGGCTAGGTCTATTCTTACTTGATTATAACTTAGTTAGGGAATATTCCAAAAGGTGACTCAAATCCATCAAAAGTTGACTCAAATGGTTTTAAATGGCTTAAAATATTTTACATGCTGTTTAAACATTTAAACACGGGGGTTTAGAGTAAAATACAATTATTTTAGATGATTACATCCCAGGAGCGACCTAAAATAGGCAAGCACCTTTCCCCCAGTATTTACTAGGCTGTATAACGAATTTTATGACATCGACCGAGTGTCCGATTTGTTCGCGACATGTGCGTTCTGAGAACCTTATGCTCCACGTCGAAGCGTGTTTGACCAAGCAGGAACAGTCAAAATTGTCAGTCCACGCTTCATCTCCATCAATCAATTCAAAGTCTCCTTCCACTAGCAAAACATCTTGTGACATTCCTACAATTCCACGAGATGAGTCTCCGTCGCCATCACCTTCAGCTATAAAGAAGCGCAAACGCTCAACACCGGGCAACACATTTGTGGTTCCGCTAGCCGAAAGAATGAGACCTAAAAATTTGGATGATTTAGTTGGTCAAGAGGAACTTCTAGGAGCTGGAAGTCTCTTGGCCACGCTCATTCAAGCGGATCGAGTGCCCAATATGATATTGTGGGGGTAAGGGCGCGAATATTTTTAATGCAAGATTAAAAGGCTGATGCTTGTTGCTGTATGTAAACTTGACACGAATGGACAGACCACCAGGATGTGGTAAAACGACATTAGCACATGTGATTTCAAAGAAAACAGGGTGCAAATTTATCAGTTTATCAGGAGCAACGTCAAAAGTAGGTGATATGAAAGATGCAGTGGATCGAGCACGAGGTGAACGCAAGATTTTTAATCGTCGCACGATTGTTTTCGTAGACGAGATCCATCGCTTTAACAAAAGTCAGCAGGTGCGCTATGTTTTAATAAATTTGGCGTGAAAGTCTCACTGTTTTTTCGAGCTGACTACCTTTTTTTATTGTCTAAGGATTTCTTCTTACCTTTTGTAGAAGACGGGACTATAACATTAATTGGCGCTACGACGGAAAATCCGTCTTTTGAAGTGAACAATGCCTTGCTGAGCCGCTGTCGCGTGTATACACTCAAGAAACACACGACCGAGTCCATAAAGACAATCATTCGCCGCGCCGTGTGTGATCATGCTGCTGGAGGGATTCAGTCGCTCATACAAACGCCGCACGCATCGACTTCTTCGAATGGTGATACCGCTAGCCAGGCAACGAATAGCGCAAAAGCCAATATTATCGAAATGGAGGATGAGGCGATTGAGTACCTAGCGAATCAGTGTGCAGGCGATGCCCGAGTGGCGTTAAACTGTTTGGAAATGGCTCTTCAAACTTCTCGAGTGGATCCAGACAAGCCTCGCCTTCGTATCTCGACTGCTCATGTTGAGCATTGCTTTGCGCATCGACAGACGCTCTTCTACGATCGTAACGCGGACATGCATTACGATTGCATTAGTGCGCTCCACAAATCCGTGCGTGGTAGTGATGAAAACGCGACGCTCTATTGGTTGGCACGTATGCTCGAGGGTGGTGAAAATCCTTTATACGTTGCGCGACGGCTTATTCGAATCGCAAGTGAAGATGTTGGACTTGCCGCTCCTGAGTTACTTCCCATGGCAGTATCCGCTTATCAGGCGGCTCATTTGATTGGAATGCCCGAGTGTGATGTCGTGCTAGCTCATGTCGCCACGATGCTCGCTCGCGCTCCAAAGTCAATTGAAGTTTATGCAGCCTACAACCGAGCGAAACAATCGGTCACAGAGTGGAATCGAGGGGCACTGCCCGACGTGCCACTACATCTACGAAACGCTCCGACGAAACTCATGAAGGAATTGGGATATGGCAAAGAGTACAAGTATAACCCAAACTATACTGCCGACGAACTCAAAGATCAGACGTATCTTCCAGACGAATTAATCGGCACCAATTTTTTTGAGCCAAAACAGTTTGCCAAGAGTGAGTGATGGCTTTGGTAAGAGATCGGGAAGACTACAATACACATGTCAAGCTTATTTGATGAGGTACCTCGTTCAACTAATCTCACAAAGGTCATTATGCCGCATTTTCAAGTACTAGCGCAATCCCTTGGCCTCCACCAATGCAAGCCGATCCGACCGCGTATTTCTTTCCCGTGCGCTTCAGCGTGTGAGCAAGGTGAGCTGTGATGCGACTGCCCGAGGCGCCTAGCGGGTGTCCAAGAGCAATTGCACCGCCACATTGGTTCACGATCTCCGGGTCAAGTTCCAATTCTTTAACACAGGAAAGCCATTGGGCCGCAAACGCCTCATTAATGTCATAAATGTCAATGTCCGACTTCTTGAGTCCCGCGCGCTTCAATGCACCCGTAATAGCAGGCACAGGCCCAATGCCCATAATCGTCGGATCCACACCTGAGACCTGGTAACTTACCACTCGCGCCAAAGGTGTCAGATTATGCTTCTTCACCGCTTCCTCACTAGCCAGCAGTACAGCACCAGCACCATCCGAGATCCCCGAAGCATTTCCAGCGGTCACTACGCCATCCTTTTTAAAAACAGGTTTCAGCGCGGCCAATTTTGTCATATCTACGACACGAGGGGACTCATCCACCGCAAACTCTTCCATCTTTCGTCCCGCTTTCACTTCCAGCGGTGCTAACTCTGCATCAAACCATCCTGCAGCATTGGCCTCGGCCCAACGCGTCTGACTACGGAGTCCAAAAGCGTCACATTCCTCGCGACTAATGTTGTGCTTCTCTGCCAAGTTCTCCGCCGTCATGCCCATGGGCGTCTTGACGAACGAGTCCGTCAGTGCGGACCACAGCGTATCCTGTAGATTGAGACCAGCCCCAAGACCCACACCGAAGCGTGCCTGGTGACCATAAACTGCCAGTGGACTCTGCGACATATTTTCAGCGCCACCACAAAGCGCAATCTCCGCTTCCGCTAGCAAAATTTCTTGCATGCCACCCACGACGGACTGGAAGCCACTTCCGCACAAGCGATTGATGGTAAGAGCAGGCTTTTCGTGCGGAATATCAGCCTTCAGCTGTACGTGGCGCGCAATATACGCGCCGTCCGATGACGTGGGCGCCACGTTGCCTACTTGAACGACATCCACGAGCGCTGGATCAAGCTTGGCGGCTGCCAACGTCGCTTTGGCCGCGTGTGCACAAAGATCTGTAGCCGTAATATTCTTAAGCTTACCCCCAAAATTGCCAAAGGGCGTGCGCTTAGCTGCTACTACGTACACTTTCTTCATGGGAAAAATCGAAGTGAAGTATATCTTTGACGTGTTGAAGTTTGCCGTGAAACGTAACGGGCTAAACACAGAATCGTACTTAAATGGGTATAATCGCACTTTAACGAGTAGCATTTAGGAAACAAGTTCAGTTTACTGTACCGGCCGGTATAGGTGCACCCCACGTGCACACCCCTGTACCATAAACAAGGTACAGCGTACCGTAAAGAATCTTTGCAAAGCTTTACGCTAATATCTATGATTTGAAGACGCTCTTGCTAAATTAGAAAGAGATAAAAAAAATGATGCAGATCAAGAAAACTTAGCTGATGCATAACCATTGAACACTTGTTTTATAAGTCTTTGATGACTGGCAATAAAATTGTACCAATATAGATTTAGGCAGCCTTTAGAGCTGCGACTAGCCTGTGTATTACTAATTCCGTGCTGGTCAAAATCTGACTCGGCGTCGGCGTTACAGAATTATTATTATTTCTTGGCAGCCTATCATCTATTCTGCCCGTATTCGGAGCACTCTTTTTTCTATTTCACATGTCAATTAAGATATCCAGATCGACCGGACGCAATTGTTAAAGCTATAGGTCGAGGTCGTCCGAGTTAAAGAGTTTTATTTTCATAGCAAGACCATCCAGCTACCTATTATCAGCAAACTACATAGCGAGCATAAAATCGTTCATTCTTTCAATTATATGCTTCTTCTTGATTTAAAGCCAGATGCAGTCGAACAACATCTAAGATCAATCTTTAACATACTTCAGAGGATTGTAGCTCATTACAAAAGAGGGTCAAACAATTTACAGGTAAAATCGAAGCATTAAAGCATATCGACTTCATAAAAAGCAGATTTAAAGGAAAGAAGCAGAATCTTTGGCCTATTTGATTTCTTGATAGCCCTCGCAGCTCTTAGCTTTTGCATTTTTGGTGACTACACCCTTAAGTCTAATATTTGAGCGCCTGGTAAGCACCAAGAATTAGCTTGATGCCAACGAAGAGAAGATATTGTCAGCTTTTGAGGTGAAATCGTTGGACTCCCTATTGCACGGTCCTGTTGTGCGCACGTCACCTTCATTCTTTTATGGAACGTTGTACCTACTCAATGGTACAGGGGGGGGTGCACGTATTAAAAAGGGGGTGTGCACCTTTCTAAGAATTAATTTAAAATTAGGGCAATGACTCAGGCGGTTATTTAAGTGAATACCGGTAGCCTTGTTGTTGCACTTGATATCTAACGGATCCCTCGTCATAACGATAATTTTTGCGCTTTGTGGCGCCTTATAATAGTTGAAAAGTTTTATTACACTAGCTTAAGACGCCACACGTTGATTCGAGAGAGGACCAGCGACACGTGCGTGGCGCATAGACCAGTATATTTTGAGTTCCAGCCCTTCAGTGGAGGAAGATTTCGGCTTGTTGTTAAGATATCGGGCAAAAAGATTCAAAACGCAGAGTGCGATACAATTCTTGCTATACTTCGTGTCTGAGCTCAGTAACCGAGTCAATATCTGCTAAAATTACACCTAAATGAGCTAGTTTTTTTCTTATTTTTTAACTTGCATAAAAAAATAACCTAACCATTTCTGCATTTTGAAGACGCAGAATCCGGTAAGTGACTTTCTTCGAAATGATCCATAGAACAGGTATCATAGCTAGATATTAGAGCTACCGTATACCATCTGTCTTAGCCGACACACAATAAATGCCTGTACATGTTAATGATTTGTTTTGGAATGTTTTTGCAAGGTTGTAATTAGAAAATGGGCAAGAAATTCCGGACAAAACGACACATCTGGGTAATTTGAAGGTCACATGATGATCAGGAAGGGGTTTACACTGTCATCCCTCCCGTATCGTTAATATGTACGTGTCCTGTGGCCTCTATTTTCACTGTGTTTCATCCGGTCGCCCGCCATCGATTTGACAATACATAGACTTTTTTGTATCTCTTACCCAAAACTGATCGAGTGTGATTGGCTAAGAGTTTGTGTTGGTTATAACAATTTGTATGGTATGACAAATGTTATTCGGTAAAGTGAATTAACAAGTCATTTTTACGCCAATAACTCAATTCGAACTATCTCGATCACGTCGATCAATCCGAATATAACAAAACCTCTATTCAAGACGCGCAGTACCGGATGGGGTCGGGCATCGCGTAAGTGCACAAAGAACACCGGCCACTTCTCCACGACATCACCACCCAGATCCAAGAGGCCAAGGACGAGCGAAATGCCAAGAAGGGTGTCAATTAGGCCAAGTCCAAGCAACTTGAGACGCAGGGAGAGTAGCTATGAGACCAAGCCACGAAGCGGCTGTGCCAGCGCAATGTTTTTGGGTCATTCGATCCTCAGCTCAACACACGTCATAAGACGGCTCCTGCACGAGTGACAGTTGGGAAAAGATCCGTGGGTCTCTGGCAAGCGCCCAAACAAACGCTGCTATCGCCGACTATCTCGAGCAGAAGGTAAAAATAAAATTCGTCGCGCAAAGAAGGCAGCAATGGAAAACAACGTGGGCCGGAGAGGCCGAGATTCGTCGCGAGGAGATGGTTTTCGTGATATTGTGGAAAATATCAAATTTGGAGATTTTCGATATTTTAGCCAATTTGAATTTAGATCGTGACTTATTTTTGTAGTAAGGACTATTATTACTAATCGTCGATTATTTTGTCACTTCTCAAAAAGGTAAGTTACGAAACTTACCTTTTGCGATTGTGTTTCTAGCTAGGTGCATGCTGGACTAGATATAACACTTCTTAATCTATTCACTTTTACACAAATTCCTGTGGAAGTTCGTCGGATTCTGCTAGCTACTCCTCAAGACCCGATTTCCTACTTTTACGCATTGTGGCAATGGAGAACAAGGAATTCAACAGGTTATGAGCCGAAAGGGTCAAGAAGGAGCAAGGCGAGAAAATCTGGAAGACAAACAAACAGGATTAAAGAAGGAAGGTGAAACATTGCTGGAATTGATGAAACGGCTCGCGGACAGAATGGATCGGCTGGAAGAATCACGGCACAACGTGGATATGGAGAATTGTGGTTTCAACAACTCACTGCGACTGGGAACGAAGATGCAAATAGCGTCTTTGGAAAACACCCGAGTGCGTGAAACTTTACATCTGGATATCCACCGAGGTTTCCAGCGGGTCCACGCGGAAGAACATTTCAAAGGACCCGCTGGAAACCTCGGTGGATATCCAGATGTAAATTTGCACGCACAAAATGTACCAGATATGATATTTCCGACCCAAAACGTTCCACCATTGTTCAAGACGCCATCCGCAAAGGACTGTAAGCTGTGCATCAGGGGTTTCGATGGAACTGAAGTATACAGAGGTTTGGGCGCAGGTTTCAAGCAGTGGTGGACGCGATTTATCCGGCAAGTTGCAATTGCAGAATCGGCATTCGGCTACATGTGGGTGGAAGAAGTGAAGGTCGACTTGCTAGGCCATTATCTAAGTGAAAACAGCCGAGCGGTACTATAACCGGCAGGTGGATGGTTGGTGGAGTGAAATTCCCACACTTGTGCACAAACGCGTTTCACACAAGTATAACGCCTGCACAATCGATGAAACCTTTCACGAGCAGAAAACACCCAAAGCGGAATTAGAACGAACATTACCTATATTTGGTTGCTACTCCCTCCGTCCCAAAATTATTGTCCGATTCTTTAGCGTCCCATTTTTATTGTCTTATTTTTATTAGTTTATTTAAAGAGGCCAAGAGTCTAGAAGGAGACGAGAAAAAAATGGGGAGAGACCCTTACAAAATTGTGTCTACTGTCCTACAGAGGTGGTGATGCAGCTAAAATTGCTATGCGCATAGAAAGATGCAGTAAACTTTAACAAGTGGCACCAATCCTACAACCGTAACGTCGACATGTTGCTTCAAGAGAGGTCTTCAACTCCGAACAAGAAAATACGACAAAGCGAAGAAGAAAAGAACGACGTCGGTTTGCCGCTACCCGGAGAAAATGTGTGCGATGGTAAAGCCGAGTTCTTCTCTCTCTCGTAAATGCTCGTGGTGAAGCAACAATCTGGGAGTTAATTGACATAGAAATCGAGAAAAGCCCTCTGGAGGTTCTCACCGAAGATCTTGCCAAAGGAATAAAGAGCAGCTTGGCCGCTATACAAGACAGGGGTATACATGTGATCACCATTGTTGCCGATACTGCGCTAATATTCGCAGCGTCTCGTATTGCCATCAATTCAAGCGATTGCGCAAGTGTGTCGATTCCAGTCCTTCCCTTGTTTCTTAAATGTCTTGCAGATGCTTCTCGAAATTGTCGTGACAGCGTCACATAAGTCAATAGAGACTGTTAGTGAAATTATCGAGATCACTAGACGTTCGCCAATAGACGCGTACTGAAATATTGTGGCGTGAATGCGATGATCCAGATGCTAGGCTTCTTTTACCAACGCGGCAAAATTAGTATTCTTTCGTTGAAGCTGTAGATTCTGTTCGACATTACGAAAACATGATCAAAATTATCTCTTCAAAGACTGTTCAAGCTTCATCATATTCAGGGGACGTGGAAAGTCAATCAATAAAGAAACCAAGAAGTGAAAGTATACGAAAAGATAGGGCAGGAAATAATGTCGACGAACTGACGGAATGTGTGTTATTTAAATCATTGGAAATCCAGAATTTCGGGAACATGTGATGACATTGAGCGAGTTAATGTCACCTCTGAAGGAGACGTACCGAATGATGAGCAATACTTCCGCATTAGCCTTCTCATTGCCTGACATTTTATATCAATTTGGAAGAATGCAACAGCTGTACAAGGCTATTCTGTCTGATTGTGAGGATACGGCAGCTGGGGGGCGTTCTGCCGAGCAAGTGAGATTTTTGATACAGCGAGTGGATGACACGTGGAAGCTGTACGATCAGTCACTCATGGTATTGGGATATACCTTCAATTACCATCTTCGGCACCGATTACTTCCTTGTCATCAACCACCGCTACAATGGCTTTCAATTGGAAGTTATGCGAAGCGATATTTTCGAAGCTGGTTTGTATATCATTATCAACGCTGAGTGCTTCGCGCTTGCACGATAAAGCTATCGCACAGTTCATGGAAGAGTTTTTGGCATTTAAAGATCGCAAGGGTCCGTTTGACTCGGAATTAATGAGTGAATTTGATAACCCCAAATTCCTTTACATGCTAATTTCCGACTCTCATCTGTTGATGCACATGCTCGGATCTCGACTGTTCAGCTTTACGACAAGCACGCCAAACTTAAGTGAGGTAGTTCCCGGGAAATCTTTCATCCCTTCTGATTCATCTACAATGTGTCCGCAGCAAATTTTGTTGTCGTTTCTGCGAATAAAACTGCTTACTCGAACGGATAAGCGAACGTCCAAGGATGTGCTCGAGCTCGTTCAAAGTTGCGGGTCAGTATGCTGTACGGTTAACAAAGTCAGTGCTGAATTATTGTCAGAAGCCAAAGAAGCAACTTCGCCATGTTCCTGGAGCAGAAGCACGTTTGAAAATGCGAATGAATCTGAAGAAATATAGCATAAGATATGGAGTACGAAGCGATGGATGTCGACAGCTTAGGACTGGAAAGCGCATTGGGAGAACGAAATTAAACCAACTATTCACTGCAAAGCCTTGAAAAAATACAGTAGATGGGAACAAACTTCGAAAACACGAGTGCTCCTCCTTTACAAATTTAATGGTGGAATTAATAGAGAAAACAGATCAATGAGCTGACGCATATGTATCGATGGTTCTTGGAAGAATTGGGAAGTATGCCGAGGGCTAGTCTTTTTTATACAAGTTCATCTGTGGATAGCTGGCTGCTGAGATTAGATAAACGATCTCGAGCGCTGTAGTACAAGGCTGCTGGACAAGTGATGTTATCCGGTAGAAGACCCTTTCGTGCTAGTTTTTCTTTGCCCATATGTGACAGTTTGTAATTGTTTCCACCGCTGCACTTCATCACCTCCACCAAGCATTTCTGTAACGATAGGAAAACATGTCTCAGCTTCGTTGAGCCCATTGAATTAAACGAATTTACGACAGCTTCGATGAGCTCAGCGATTGTATTGCTAAAAAAAACAAGATCAAGAACGATCATATCGAGACTGTTGGGAGGTTGATAGACTAGACGGATTTGAAATCCGTCTTTGTCACCTTCTCGGATCAGGTCGGGATCATCGGGCTTGGGGTGAGGCTTGGTGTTGTCTTGTTGGACAAATATTTTGATAGGACCCGTTTCGAAGCTACGTGCTAGGCGTCGTGGCCATTGTTCCTGAATTGCCGGATACACATACTATATCAGGAATCGTTTCGTGACCTCTTTGTTTACCGATTGAATTGGTTTTGTTTCCATTGTTCCGGGTGGGCGATTTTTAGATGAACGCTGCGCAGGAGCACGATAGACGAGCGGGAAAATTCCAATTTTTCCCGAAAACCATTGGTTCTTGACAGGATTAAAGCGTGGTAGCGCTACTGCAGCAAGAAACATTACTTTTAATAGAAAACGCTTGCTCTTTCCTGTTCGATGGGGTGGTTCTTCATCAGCGGCGAGATAAAATGTCCAATATTTTTCGGTTAAATTAAACCATTTTTCATCAATATGAACGCGATTCCATTGGCTGTAAAACCAAGGATCACCGTCCTTAAGTGTCGAGGCGTCAATTTGATTGAAGGCGTAAGCTAGCCGGGAAACTTTATTTTCATCTGTTAGAAATGGATTTAACGCATTCGTATGACGTTTGATGATTCCTTCGGTGATGCGACGATGGAGAGTCGATTTGGATACATTAATAGCACATGCCGCTGAGCGAATATTCTTTCGTAAACGTCTATCAATCAGCTTATATTTTCCAATGTTAATATCAACTCTTGCACGCCCTTTCTTTCCGAACATTCGAGATGACACATCAGCGAATACATTACCATTTGCCAGCGATTCTCTACCGCGAGTCCATACTACGCGTGCTAATACCAAATACTTCTGAAGCGGCTTTTACAACACCATACCGCAGCCTCCCATCGACAGAGCTTGTAAACAGATATTCGTATACCGCCCGCCGTTGCTCTTCAGTCAAATTCTTCTTACTAATAGGAATAATAGCACCATGGGATACCTCATCTTCAATCACTTCGCATTTATTGAAAAATTGTCCTACAAAAAAAGAATTTGTATCAATGCAAAGCTGGTTTCCACCATCACCAGCTCCTTGATCGGCAGAGGCAGGTGCGAAATCCATCTACCTGCCGGTGCTCCGTCAAATTACTTCCAAATTTAGAGGTAGTTTTCGGACCACAACTTCGGGTAGCGGAACGCGTAAGCCCTCAAAATATCAGCAAATGAAGCCCTTTTAAATCTCTACATTTTCATATAGAAGTTAACAAAAAACAGTATTTTTGACCTTAATCTCGCTGTTTAAACAACAATCGGACAATAACTTTGGGACGGAGGGAGTATTTCCGAAGCGGTTGAGGGCAGTGAGCTTTTGGTAGTGGATAATATTGTTCATTACGCTTCAGCGGATTTGAAAACTATTTTGATGGCAAGGTACAATTACACCAGGACGGATTATCCACGGCAAGCTGAAGAATTGTGTCAATTCGCACAGGCCGTAGAAAGTGACGCAAGACAAGGAAGAAGTTTAGAAACAAAAGTGTGAATTACGTCGAAAACAAGTCTAAAGGATGGAAATGTGCCGTCTGTGGTAAAACTGGACTTTTCCGAGCGAAATGTCGAAGACGAAAAGGGAAAAAGGTGGAATTTACGCTTGCTATTACCGACAGAAACTCGATTTTCGAACGAAACAAGTGGATTCTGGACAGCGGTGCAAACATGCAGATCGTAAATGACAAATCTAACCTTCGAGAAGCGGAAGAGAGGAATGGAAAATGTTTTCAAGTAGACGGAAAATCACTGAGCATTTCGAAAAAAGGTTGGGTCGAAATTCAAGTGAAAGTGGGAGTAAAAATGCGAGTAATCAGGCTGGAAAAAATGTGTTTTTTTGTGGAAAATTTAAAAATATCCTATCGTATGGTCTGCTAGTGAAAAAGGATGCGATATGGTCCACATCAACGGAAAACGGGTTATGAATTACCGTGAAAGTGGACAAGCACTTTTCGATGTGGAAATCACAAATAAAATGTTCACGGTTGACGTGGAAGTCGAAAGAGACCACCAAAAGGCTGAAGAGACGGTTTATCCAGAGCTGGAAGAAAACGAACAAGAAGGGTGTAGCGGAATTGAAGTCCAAGAGGGGTCTTTGATGCATTTTCATGCAAAACTCGGACACCTGAACTACGACACTATCGAACGGGGGCGAAAGATCCAAGTTTAGGGATTTTGCTTACGGATAAGAGAAGATTGAATTGACTCACCTGTGCGCAAGGCAAGCAATCAAAGAATGCAGGATCCAAAAGGACAGTGGTGAAAACGGATCGCATGGTGGCGTGATATGTTACGATTAAAGAGACCTATCACGCCAAGAGAAACAGATATCTGATAAATTTCGTGGATTTCAAGTCTAATTACGTGCGAGTCGTTTTGGCTATAACATAAGATGCTGCTGCGAAAATGTTCGAGCATTTTTTACGTTCTTCGAACGACAGCTCAACTGCAAGATTCATGTCCTAAGGACGGACGGGGGCGGGGAATATCGAAATTTGGATGGTTTCTCAGAAATACGGGCGTGACAAGACAAATAAGCGAAGTGAACAACCAGTCAAGCAATGGGAAAGAAGAAAACATGCACCGAACCATAATGAACATGGCTCAGTGCTTGATATTTTCATGCGGGGTTAGTCTTGTCTTCTGGGGTGATGCGGTGCAATACGCAGCGTATATCGTCAATAGAAGTCCGACGAATGGAAATTTAAAACGAATGACGCCACTGGAAGTGCTAACGGGGAAGACGCCGAACCTTGTTGTTTGGTTCACCGTGCTCAGTGTACAGGAACCCACGGAAAAATTCCTTGGCGCACAGGTCACAGATCGGACCAATAGTCGGCAAGAGCGAAGAAGTGAAGGAGTATAAGGTTTTCTTGAAGAACGAGAGGAAAGTTGTGAAAACACATAAAAGCATCGAATCCCCGGACGAAACACAAAATAAGCTGGTGAAGAAAACGCTGGCGGAAAACGACGAGCAAGAAGGAGTAGAAGACACAAGCAACGCATCGGAACGGACGAAAACAGAGAAGACGAGAAGGTCATGGCAGCGCGAACGGAACCAGACGCGTAGCATGACGAGGAGTGCAAATGAAGAGAAGGCGACCGCCGAAGATGAAGAGACGAAGACAGAAAACGAGGAAATTGGAACGCTAAATCTGTTTACAGAGGTCTGAAGTCATTCAATCAAGCGATGAAAAGTAGAAATTGCGACAAGTGGAAGACAGAGATTGACGAGGAAATCGCGGCTTTGGAGTGAAATGTGTGGAATGTGATTGAGCGACCAGAAAACCGTAGACCCCTCCATACTAAATGAGTTTCAAAACAAAATGGACGAAAGCGGGGACATCGAGAGATACAAGGCGAGACTTGTTGCCTGCGGCTACGAACAGAGATTTGGAATTGATTACGCGCTGACGTTTGCAGCGGTTATTGAAATGGGGACAATGAAGATGATACTAGGTCTGGCATGCAAATGGGGCATGAGCGCAAGACACGGAGATATTCCAAACGCGTACGTGAAAGCGCTTGAAGAAGAACATGATATATTCTTATACGTTCCGCAAGGCATGGACACATCAATATTAAACAAGAACGGCGAACAAGCTACGAACTTGGTGCTGATGTTGAACAAGACACTGTATGGTTTGAAACAAGCGGGACGCCTATGGAATAAGTTGCTTCACGCCAAGTTGCTGGGATTAAATTTTTCTCAAAGTTCGACAGATTTGTGTCTCTACTTTAAGGTTTCAGAAGGAGCATTTACAGTCGTGAGTGTATACGTCAATGATCTGCTAGTAACAGGTACAAGCAACGATCTAGTGGACAAATTTTATGATGACATGAAGGTGCTAGAAATCAAGAACCTTGGAAAGCTGACAAAATTCTTGGAATGCTAGTGGTCTACGATCCAGACAGCGGATACAACATTGATCACAAAGTCACAATAGAGAGCGCTCTACGAGATTTCGAATTAACAGCGGTGAATCCTGTGAAGGTACCTATCGGAGGTGAATACGAGGACCTCAACCTAAGGAAGACGAATTATTGTGCGCAAGTAAAATTTCCGGAAATGTTTCGATCAAGGATTTTCAGTCCCTCGTGGGGAGCTTGCTCTGGATCTCAAGATGCACGCGTCCAGATATAAGTTTCGCTGTGCACAAGGTCACTAGGCGTACGCATGCTCCGAAAGTGATGGACTGGAATTTGGCGAAGAAGATAGCGCGGTACCTGAAAGGAACGAAGAAATTAAAGTTGCACATGAAACCGAAGATTAACGAAAAGAATAGTGTAGAAATTTGTGGGTATAGCGACGCAGACTACGCTGGAGTGAAGGAAGATAGGAAGTCAACTGCAGGCGGCATCATTACGATGGATGGAGATATTGGATCTGCAAAAAACAGGAAGGAATTTCTTTGTCCACAATGGAAGCGGAATTTTACGCTGCTTCGAAGATAGTTGTGGAAATTCTTGGTTTTAAAAAATTGTTACAAGAAGTTGAAATTATCGTTACGCGTCCTATGACGTTATACATGGGCAACCAAGCAGCTATTAAGGCATTAAGCGGAATGGAAGGGACATCAAAAATGAAACATGTGGACATCAGAGTGAAGTTTATTTCGTCAAAATTTAAAGATGGAATCATACAAGCTCACTACGTGCCAACCAATCTCATGCTGGCATACTTACAAAGGCGCTCCCGTATTCAAGATTGAAATAGTTGCTGATAGCTTGCGGACTGGAATAGCTGGCGCAAAATTCACATTAAGAAGGAGTGTTGAAAATGTCGGTTTTCGTGATATTGTGGAAAATATCAAGTTTGGAGATTTTCGATATTTTAGCCAATTTGAATTTAGGTCGTGACATATTTTTGTATTAAGGACAATTATTACTAATCGTCGAATATCAGAATAGCTTTTGTCACTTCTCAAAAAGGTAAGTTACGAAACTTGCCTTTTGCGATTGTGTTTCTAGCTATCTGGACTAGATATAACACTTCTTAATATATTTACTTTTACACAAGTTCCTGTGGAAGTTCGTCGGATTCTGCTATCTACTTTTCAAGATCCGATTTCCTACTTTTACGCATTGTGGCTATGGAGAACAAGGAAACTCTACAGGAATTGCGCGGCGAAGAGCTCGCACTGATATGCAAGCAGCTCGATCTGAGCATCAAACGACAAGCATTCAACGACAAGTAGGTTTCATCCTTCAATCGGATAAAAAAAAGTTATGACACGACGGCAACAAAAAAAAACTTGCTCTACGAGATCCTAACGCTCAGGAGGACCAGACATTTAGACGACCGCAACCATTCATTTCATCTTTGGACTTAAAACCATTCATTTTTTCTTTTTTCATATTGTGGATAGGTTTTACTTAAACTAGGTGTAACATGCTTGATCAACTACTGAATCATCGCTTCCCGTTGGATGTACCAGAAGCTGTGATTGCAAAGCCCGTCGGTGGCGTATGGGACTCCAACGCCACTATCAACACGCACAAGAGCAGGTCAATGAACGACTTCGGAGAGTGTGATGAAGTGGCTCCGAAATTAGTTAACGGCCAGGTGTGAAATACATTGCGCAAGTAGGATAGACGATACCATTAGGTGTGGGTTACACCTGTGGTGAAGTGGCTCCGGAATGAGTTAGCGACCGGATGTGAAATACACCTGCCCAAGGCGGTTTTGGATTGGTTCAAATTGCTGGTCAAGACGACAGACACCGGATGACGGCGCCGGAGGTGTTCGAGGACACTCGCGAGCGCGGAACCAGTAAACGGACATGGAAACATGCTAAACGAGGCGGAGTAAAGTCAACCTTCTTGTCATGATTTACTTCGAGCTGTTAGTCAAATACGCGGGTTTTGTACCTACGAAAGGCTATGATTATGTGTGGCATGTCGAAGGATATCAACGGATTATGGCACGAAGGTCGGCTTTCAAGTCAAATACAAAAGTATCGCGACGACTTTAATAAGGTCATCAAAAGGGTTTTGGTTTGCGGATTTCAATTAAGGCACCGAAGCGAAGATTGCCAGGCTGTGTAGCAATTGTCTATTCGAGTAGAATTTACATTCTCTCTGTTACAAACATGTAATGCTCAGATTTGCATTCATATACCCTTCATAGTTTTATTTCATGCTCAAATTTAATCTTTTCTGATTTTTCATTGTTGCCATCACTGCGAAGCAGGGATCGAACCCGTAGCGTGATAACCAATGTACCGTTGGCTAGGCAAATTGTCCCGTTGACAAATAGTCTGGTCTAGACTAAATAGGAATTTGACTTATGAATTTATAAGAGATAAATAGTCTGGGTCAGACTAGATACGCTATTCACTGTAGAGGGACACACCCATACTTTAGGGCAAAGTTCACCTCCGTACTGGAACAGATCGGTTGAAATGGGGGCATCTGATCGATCAGATAGTTGGTCGAAAAGGCCGGCTGAGTCAACAGATCTTCGATTATAAAATTATACAGGGAATTTCACCAAAGAAACACAGACACGGATCGCATGCGGGATCGATACCCCAGTGTCCACATCTCGCACATCTTATGAATGTCGGGCATCATACATTTTTTTTCATCATTCATGCCCCCGCTTTCACCTACTGACTACCATCTATACCCGACCGTGGTGGAGTGGTACACTGCTCACTTCGGGACCGGGATGCCCCAGGTTCAATCCCGGGACCAACCAACTTGGTTGGATTGTAAGTATAATGAGACGCATTCAGCCTACTGACTAGCATCCAGGGAGTAAGTCCTGTCTGGGGTTATGTGGTAAAGTGACTTATGAATTAATTGATGGGAAGGTGTGAAGTACTTTCCAGAGGGCGCATTCTGAAATATGGACCAAGGACATAGGTGCCGGATAGCCGTCGCCGAGCGCATCTACCAGCGGCCAGACGGCGCCAGGCCTTGAATCAGGCCGGACGAACGCGACTGAAGACGTGGGTAGTTGGGCTAGTGGGCTAAGCGGACGGGACGGCCGAGGGGCGGATTGGTGGCGGATTGGTTGGAAAGTATGAGCGAAAGGAGCCTGAAGGAGGGTGAGTGTTCTAGTGGATGAAGGAGGCACCCGGATCGGACGTGGAGCTGCCAAGGAAGTGCTAGTGCCAGCGGCCAGTGAGCTCAGATGGATGGCCATCCGGCCGATCCGACCGGGTTCGATGTACCAGCCGGGCTGTTACCAGCTAGGTTCGGTGTACCGGCTGGGCGGGTACCATCTGGGGTTGGTCCCGAACCGGGCTGGTACACAAAATCGGAGTTAACCGGGCCACTTCGGGTAAGATACATGACTGTTCAGCCGGGCTATTTGGGGTAGGTTACACAAAAGGGAGTATTGGATATAGGGATCAGGGGTGTGCGGTATCACGTTTCGGCACCGGTACTATAGTAGCGAATCAGGTACAAAAATTTGTTACCGGTAATTAGTACCGGTAGTTTGTACCGGGCTTGACTTATATAGCAAATACCCGGTAATTAGATAGACCTCTTATCCATGGCAGTGGTCACAAGTAAAGTATGTCAGAAGAGGGTTGCATGCCACCATGGGAGAACTATTGCCGTTGTAAGACGATGGACGGATGGTGAGGGAGCATTTTCGCTTTAGTCATTAATATCCTAGTAGATAGTTATCAAATGTTACCACAACTTGTTGTTTATTTTTTTAACTTCTTCTCTCCAACATAAACGTTTCATTCACGAAAAAATGCTATATTATAAAAACTAACTACCACAATGTTCTCCTAATTGCTTATAAAACACAATGATAGTGGTGGTGGTGCTGACACTTCTTTGCTCGACATACTCGATACTAAGCAGATAGATACTATTTACTTATCATTACCATCAGTAATTGTCCACCTCCTTATCTTTTGCTTGAATGTTAAACGATGCATTAACCAGGTTATATAGATAAGGAGTGTAAAAAACAGTAACCATTATTATTATTATCATTATCAACTGTACGACTTTTTTTCCAGTATGTTGCAATGTCAATACTAGAGATACCGAGACAAAATATTGTTTCTTGATACCGATTTAGTCGGTACTACTGTAATACCGATATTAGTATGGACGGTAAATAGTATTAATACCGAGTACCTAGATTGGCACTGACGGTGAATACTATCGATACTCAATACCATAATTTCAGACTTCGGTAGTGATAGATGCCAACATTACTAAGGGCGGTATCGGTACGGTACTATTCATACCTACTTTGAAGTTCCCGGTATCGGTATCGGTAGTGTTTAGTACCGGCGGTACTACCGGTGGTACTACCAGTACTAACCACTACCGGTACCAATACCGCACACCCCTATTAGGGATAAATCAGTATACGTTTCGCTTTCTTAGACACAAGTCGCTTTTATTAGTTCACAGCGGAGGGCTAACAAGGTCCCCTCCGGCTGCTGTTGGTTTGCCCGGGGAAGGTTAAGGTAACCCACCGGAAGTCCCCTGACCGGGAGTCGCGGCGCTGCGTATACTCATCTCAAGTAGCCCGTGTTTTGAACACGGTATATTAAGTATTGGGAAGTGGTAACATTTTGGCCTTCTGTGGAAGATTGTGGAGTTATATTTGGATTCCCCTTTACGTACACGTTTGGATTTACCCTTCATTATTATTGGTTTGGCTGGCCGATCGATTATTCTCGGTCCAGCCGTCGCAGTATACAAAGCTCAAGTATATTGCCAGTCGAGTTCCCCGGTGAAGATTTCCGCCCAGGAGCTACCCCTAGTCCTAACCCTCATCTCCTTATTCGACGGACTTTACACTTTTCGCCCAAGGGTCCACCAAGAGAGCGCAACCGCCAGTACTGACGGGTACACAAGGTGAGCTTTCAACATGGAACACCCGAGTCGTCACGATCAAGCGGATGGAAGTGACTGATCCAGCCGGCCGGATGCCGGATCGGATCATGACTCGGATGGACGGATTACCCCCTCCGACAGTCAGTCGTCTGGGCCCCCGTGGGTGTTCGCGTCTCAGGAAGAATTTCTGAGAGCGACTACACCACAGTTACTTACTAGCAAAGAGTTGAGAATTAAATGTAACATGAATGAATAATTTCATATTCACAACTGCTGTTCAGCTACTCCACATAACGTGACAGATATTCGATGGTTCCTCTTGTGTTTTCGTTCAAGATCACCGAAACTGCAATATACTAGCTGGTACAATACGTAGCAGGATGACTACTGGCCTGATAAAGTTGACGTAACCCATTTCGTCACTTCTTGTAGTGCTATGTATTATCTACATTACTTTTGCTCACCAATTTTACACCGAGGTGACTCATGAACTTTTGCCTTATTTGGGAAAGTACTGTATTGTAAAGAATAGTAAATCTGTCAGATTAAGAAGCTTATTTACGTTTTTGAACCTAATCTAATAAGTAAATACGTCATGTAACCCTCGATAAGATCAGTAACCCCCGATTTATTTAGCTTATAAAGTGGACCGTACAAATCAGACAAAGGCAGATTTTCACGACGAGCGACACCAAATGCCGGTTTTGTGACTGTCATTCTGCGACAAAACGTCTCCAAACGACAAGAAGCAGGATAACGATGCTTTTTGATCTCTCAGTGAAGGTAGGAAACATCAATAATGCAGGAAAATATCACTAAATAGATGCTGCTGACAACCGGTTAGTGTCTTTGGGAGCTCATGTATACGTGATTCGTATACTGATGTGCTACTACCAGTATACCGGGAAGAGCGCAAGTCGGTAGTCGCTTGTTGCGTCTCTTAGTAAAAGATAAAGTGTATTATGTAAAAGAAACTTAACTAAAGCATTTCCTACCATGAATTTTGTGTATAATAGAGCACTGTAGTTTTGCACGTGAATTATCATTCATTTTGCCATAATCGAAAACCATGCGCAAATTTTAACCCTCTTTTCAAACGTACCGCGGCCGCTATCCGCACGCACCATATGCAAACCTCTAATCTTACGCCCACATAGCTCCCAAAACGTCATTGAAAATCAATAAAGTGCTTACTTCAGTCCAATCTTGGCTCGTAATTCCTTCATCCTTGGTCTTGGTCAACAAGTCAGTTACCATGGCCTTGTTTATAACATGTTCCGGCTGTACTTTTCCTTCTTCGTATAATCTTGCAGGGATTTCAGCTTGACTTTGATATGTTTCGCCTTCACCTTCGCGGCGCTAGATTCGTTTTGTAATTGCTTTTTGGCAGCCTGATTGTCAATTTTTATCACAACCGGCGCCTTCGCTTTCAATCCAATTTTCTCACGCGGCACTAGCTTCGTTTTGTAATTGCTTTTTGGTAGCCTGATTGTCAATCATTAACACAATCGGCGCCTTCGCTTCCAATCCAATTTTGTCACAAAGCCCTTTGATCCCTAGCGCTTCTCTTCCACAGACTGCTGCATACACAAACTCTACTTCACCCGTCGACAATGCCACAAAAGCCTGCTTCTTACCATTCAACCCGATAATGACACCATTCGCGTAAACCACTACAGCACCCACATATTTCCGGTTCTCTTTGTCTGCTGCAAAATCAGCATCCGTGTAGCTCGTTCTACGCACGGGAATATGTAAGTTTTCATTGTGTTTCACCAGCAATTTCATTTCCTTCGCCCCTTTAAAATATTGTGCAATTCGTTCCACCATTTCGAAGTCCAAGAGATATTGTGCATGGGTGCACCTTGTCACTCAATGGACTGAGAAAGAGAGTATCCAAAGTAAGCTACTCACAATTGACTGAAAAGTTTTGATCGTATGCCCACCTGTTGTGGACCGCTCTGGTAGCAATTCATCCAAAGCTTTAGACATCTTTATTTCAGCAATTGGCGTCTTCACGCTGTTTGCTTCAATCAAACCATGCTTCTTCAGCATTTCTTCAATCGCACATTCCTGGTCATTCATGTAACCCACGCTTGGGTCTCCTTCAATCCTCATGCCTAGGAATTTTTCGACATTCCTAGATCATTTTTTTAATTCCGGAACTTGCATCTGCGTGAAACAATCGTCAACCAAACTTTCTGCTGTCCTTGTCACCAATCGATGGTCAACATAAACTCCAATTAGCAGTTTCATCTTGGATTTCCATGCACGAAAATACACGTATCAGTGAGACACTGCTTAATACCCAGTTTTGTAGATTTTCTTGTAAGAGTTCATTCCACAGCCTTCCAGCCTGTTTCAGCCCGTAAAGGTTTCCTTTACTCAGTTGTAGCACCAACTCGTTCTCCAATACAACACGTTTGACTCGAACTGATCGAGAACCGCTGCTTTATAAGTCTTCGTTGTCTTCAGGCCAGAGTTAATTAACTTGAGTCCGTCCGAATTTCCACTTTTTTCAAGCACACTTCTGGCTACGATGACCTTCCTTTTTGTGTTCACTTGCGCTCCTTCGGTGCGCACAGCACGTTCTTCTGCCAATTTTGTCCAGCTCATCTTCCTCTTCCTCCGCAAGCGCTTGAGCAACATTGCAATTTACGTCTTCCGTTAGCGTTTCAATGTTTCTAACATGTATCCATCCTAATCTTTAACAGAAAAATCTTGTATCCCTTCGTTTCATCGTTTTCTCCGATATCAAAGTATGGAGTAGTCGCTCTCACAAATTCCTTCTGAGATGCGAACACCCACGGGGGGCCCAGATGACTGACTGTCGGTGGGGGTACTCCGTCCAGGTGTTGGTCCGAGCCAGCATCAAGCTGGCTGGACCGGTCACTTCCATCACCTTGGCTGTGACGACTGAGATGAGCCATCTCGTGTAAAGCTCGCCTTGTGTACCCGTCAACACTGGCGGTTACGCTCTCCTGGTGGAGCCTAGGGCGAAAAGTTAAATCTCCGTAAAGTAGCTGGACAAGGTTAGGACTAGGGTTGCTCCTGGGCGGAAATCTTCACCGGGGAGCGGACTGGCGCTATACTTTAGATTTGTATACCGCAAAGGTTGGGCCGAGAGTAGTCGATCGGCAAGCTTAACCAAAGATAATAAAGGGGTTACTCCAATCTTATGTGTAGTCAGGAATCCAAACAATATTCCACGATCTTTCACAGTAAGCCAAAACTTCACCTTACTTTCCAATAGATCTAAACCGTGTGTTAAACACGGGCTACTTGAGTGAGTATAAGTTTCACAGCGACTCCCAGTCATGGGGCTCCCGGTGAGTTCCTTCAACTTACCCTGGGCAAACCAAAACAACTAGGGGGACCTTGTTAACCTCTGGTGTAAACCAATGACGACTTGTGTCTGAGAAAGCGAAACGTACTGATATTTATCCCTAGATCCAAGATAAACCTTTGGTGTACCCTACCCAAAATAACCTGACCAGATGGTTATGTACCTTACCCGAAATAGCGTGACCAGCTCAACCTGGACGTTTTGTGTACTGTACACCAAATAGCATGACCACCTTGGATGGTCATTACCTCGGCCTGGACGGTACCTGGCCGTCGACTCCAATTCCTTCTTCATGGCCGCTCACCCATCTCCGGTATTTCATCCGGCTACTACAGGGACATGACCTAACCTGGAGCCCCTTATCTGTCTCTAGACCAATCTATCCCTTGGCCACCTGTGACCACCATCAGCTCCACTTGATCCAGCTGGTCAACTTCTGGTTGGCCTGGCCCACAGCATCCGGATCACCTCGTTTAGCCTGTTTCCTGGTTCGGAACTCGCGAGTGTCCTCGAACACCTCCGGCAGCCGTCATCCGGCGTCTGTCGTCTTGACAGCAATTTGAACCAATCAAAACCCTCTTTGGCCAGATATATTTCAAATCTGGCCACTAAATTATTCCGGAACCACTTCACCACAGCCGGACCTGAGTCTTGTCGTAGCCGCACAACAACTAGGGCACGACCTCACCTGACATAGTTCTTTATACTATTCCCACCTTCACCTTGGTAGAGCAGGTCCACGAGCCGGCCCGAGGTCCCATCTGCCCGTTCACTAACACCCTTTTTATACCTATCCAGTTCTGCTGGTCGATTTCGATATTATCTGTTGGGTTATTCTGGTCGAGGATGATTCGCCATCCAGCAGGGTGGAACTCGCGGGTGCGCCATCTTCTCCGTTTATTCCTGACCTGGTACTATATCCGGGTGTTATCAACACGGCTCTTCGCGTTTATGGACAGGTCCGCGGGGACCGGGCCGAGTTGACAAACACCGTACCTCCCTTCAAGCCGACCTTTGATCCAGTCAAGTTAGTTCTGGCGCAGCGCTGTACACTCCTCCGTATGATGCTGGATCGTGTTAAACCTCCGATTTCGGAGTTGAGAAATGGTTGACCAGGAAGCCAGGGATGAAGGTGAAATAATCCGCCTTTGGGCTGTTGTAAGCCGGCTCACTAACACCCTGCATCAGGCCGCTACGCAATCCGATTCTTCCTCCGAAGTAACAGAACTAAGAACTCGGGTGGCCAAGTGGATAGCCTGGAGCAAATTCAAGTAGGTTTGGTTCAAGCCCTCGACTCAGCCAACCGCCGTGCCGATGAGGCTACTGTCCGAAGTTCATCTTCGAATCGGATGATCTCCAAAACAAGGTGGCCAGCCTCGAAAAACAGGTCGCAAGCCTGATGAAGGAACGTGAGCTCCTTCGTATGCTAGCGGACGTCGTTGAGCCTCTTCGGGTCGCTAACCAAGAGTTAAGCTACCGTTCGAAACTTCAGCGTAAGTGTCCTACCACTTCCTGCGCTGTTATCATGTCGCTTATGGTTCGTACTGGCCATGTTGTTTTTTTTTATATGGAGACCTGTATGCCGAAGCATCGCAAATCGCAAAAATATCAAGAGCTGTTGCACCTCCATGGCCTATACCGCCAAGTTTCCCGGGAACTAGCCGACATGCGGGGTGACCGGGATCAGCTGCAAGAATCCCATCTCATGCCCTCCGGTGTATTTTGGCTTTCGAGCAGCAGCTCCAGGAGACATCCAGAGAATGCAGGTCGAGCTCGGACAAGTTCAATCGCAGTATTATGGCGCTTGTGACGAACTGGCCCGCGCCGACCATGCCGACGCCGCCTTGCTAGCCAAGGAGGACCGATTCAGGTCGCTTCTATGAAAACTGCAGGATCAGCTCGTAGAGACCCGGGCTTGGGCTGCCCCCGTTACGCAGGCAACTCAGCGTGCGCGAAATACAATTTTGGACGTTCTGGGTATGTGGAAAAGTGGAACTTTTCCTCCGAACCATCATCCGTAATAACTGACCCGGTCTATCCACCCCGGCGACGTCCGATAACTGAATCTCCGGTGTCCATTGTCCCCTCCAACGTTGATGTTGTCACACCAAGAGCCAAAGTGTGGGACGCCTCCGAAGTCCCAGATCGCCGCAAGCATTTCTGTCGTCCGGCCGGGCAGGAAAGAAACTGGTTAAGCGTCCGGCTGGTTCTGGTTTGCCCTTGGCCAGCCCTACACGGAGTAACCAAGAGGAACTCTCCTCTTTTTCCGTGGACCATTTCCTACGCCTGTGTGG